>JAHBMJ010001426.1:0-30986 GCA_018398765.1 Chromera velia
GGGGGGGGGGGGGCGTGGAAGGAGAGGCAAATGATCTCGCAGAGGTCGGACAAGGTGGGGTGGAGGAGGTGGAGGAGGAAGAGGAGAAGGGCAGAGATGCCGGAGAGCAGGAGGAGGAGGAGCGGGATATCGCGATTCGCGGAGATTCAAAAGAAGAAAAAAACTGCCAACAAGGGCGAGGGGGGGCCTAGCGGAGCCCGTAAGAAGGGGGGCGGAGGTTTGCGTGTGGTTAGCACACAGTCCAAGGGCTTCCGCCGTGTTGCTCCTGCAGCTCTGGCTGTATGAAACGAATCTTCTTCGTCTTTGTCGTCCTTCTCTGCCGGGTCAGGACGTCCCGCCAGCATGTATAAGGCCCGACATTGTTGATGTGCTTGCATTCACCTTTCCTCCCTCCATTCATTCATTCTTGCAACGATGTCTCCTCTGTCCATTCATTCATACAGAGGTCAGGTGTCCTCCCATTTATGCAACGATATCTCTTCTGTCCGTTCATTTACACAGAGGTCAGGTGTCCTCCGATTCATGCAACGACGTCTCCTCTGTCCGTTCATTCACACAGAGGTCAGGTGTCTTCCCATTCATGCAACGACGTTTCTTCTGTCCGTTCATTCACACAGAGGTCAGGTGTCCTCCCATTCATACAATGACGTCTCCTCTGTCCATTCATTCACACAGAGGTCAGGTGTCCTCCCATTCATACAACGACGTCTCCTCTGTCCGTTCATTTACACAGAGGTCAGGTGTCCTCCCATTCATGCAACGACATCTCCTCTGTTCGTTCATTCCCACAGAGGTCAGGTGTCCTGCCATTCATGCAACAACGTTTCCTCTGTTCGTTCATTCACACAGAAATCAGGTGTCCTCCCATTCATGCAATGACGTCTCTTCTATCCGTTCATTCACACAGAGGTCAGGTGTCCCCCCATTCATGCAACGACGTCTCCTCTATCCGTTCATTTACACAGAGGTCAGCTGTCGAAGGGGGAAGAGAACGAAAGGAAAAAAAGGAAAAGCTCTCTGCTCTCTTCTCTCTCCTCTCTTCTCTCTAATGATAGAAAAGCTCTTTTCACCTGTCTGCATGTCAGGTATCCTCCTTCTCAACGTCCGTTCATTCAGGTCCCCTTCCGTTTCTTGTCTGGTTGTGTAGATTGATCGCAAGCTTGTTGACTAGTTGGTTGAACATCAGACAGCCCGAGAAAGCCACTATATGGTAGCCATAATAGCTGCTATATGGTGATAAAATAAACGTTACACATAATGAATATTTGAAACGGATAGTCACTATATTCATTTCTGATCATTGATTAATTTTGATTGATTGATTGATTGATATGTTCCGCCTTAGGGCCTTCCCGCTATGTCTATCTGTCGCCAGAGCTAGCAGGGCAGATATCAAGTGAATGCATAATCATTATAGCGAAATAATCATTATATTCACATAATGATTATCCATTTACATAATACCTGACTAATGATTAGAAATGAATAGAGTGACTATTGGTATTGGGTAATCATTATTGAAATATAACTTGAGTTAACCCACTGATGTAGCGATTTCAATTTCTTTTTTTATATTTTTTTCTAATTTTTTTTTTTGTATGTGTGGCGCCTAGTTCATCATCATTATGATATGCCATCGCTATATTGGCCTATTTCTAGGCTTCTAGCGTTTAACAGCAACGCATGAGACAGTTGTGTTCTTGTAATACAGTTAGATTCAATTAAATTCACTAAATTACTCTGAATGTTCTCTTTCAAACTCTGCTACCTTAGGTGTAGTGAGCTTACGCATGAGTCACGCTGACTTGTAGGAGGTTGTTTGCCTGCAGCCGTGCCAAGCCACTTCAGAACGCCAGCATCGCCCTTGCAAGTACTTTGCCAAACTTTTCTTAACATGGCACTCCAACACCAGGCTTCCTTCCCCAGAGACTCTTCCTTGCTTTGGAATTTCTTTTTTCACGTAAGGGGGCTTTGCGGGCTGTGATTTGTCATCATTATCATTTATGAATTCTTGTCATATGAATGTGGAGGCCCCTCTCTGAAAACAATATCTTATGAAACATAATCAGCATCTTTCATTTTCTTAGATAGTTATAAGATTGTCTAAAGTATCATACATAACTGATAATCAAAGACATACAAAGGCATACACTTTGTGATGAAAATTTCAAAGACATTGTAGCTAATAAGCATTTTAGCCACTGGTGTTTGTCGGCAAAACTAGCTACACAGATTGCTGTCAGTTTATTGGCAGTCTTATATATAAGATTCGTAATGTAACATTGTATGTATTATTATTAAATGTACACACCACTGATATGAATTTAGCTACTGTGAATTTCCTACGTTGCCTTGGGAGGCGGAGGTCCTGCTGTGCCTGTGGCCAAATTTTTTTGAGGAGGGTGAGCTTGCGGGGGTGTGGCCTTCGAATTTGTGTTGCCTTCTTTTGCTGATGGTTGCGGGGAACGGGTCTGCTGTGTCCCTTTTGGGCCCGTCTGTTGTCCGTTGTCCCCCCTTTCAGAGTCCTCATCCTCACTGTCATCGTCATCGGACTCGTCATCATCGTCGCTGTCTTCCTCGTCATCTGAAGGAGCGATGAGTGCCGCGGGAGGCTTGGGCTTTGCCTTTGCGACCGATACCTTTGAGGAGGGTGGGTTCTTCTTGGACTGCTGCTTTGATTTGGCTAGTGCCGCCTTCTTTGCCGCTGCAGCCGCCTGGTCTGCCGCTAGCTGGCGATAATATCGTTCTGAGGGGGACTCGTGCGAGATGTCGCTGACGGAGGCGGGCTCTGAAGTTTCTGTCTTCGCCTGCTGAGCTGGGGGCGCCTCAGAGGGAAGCTCTTGAGGTACAGCTCGGGTATCTTCTTTCTTGCTGGAAACGGGGGGGGTGAAATCCTCTGTGGCTGGCTTCTGCTGATCTGCTGCTGCTGCTGCCGTGACTGGTTCGTCCTTGTCTGCAGACTGCTTTGTATTTGACACGGGTTCCGCGGACTGCGTGTTTGTTTTTTGGGGATTTTTTTGCTCTACATTGCCCTCCTCTTCCTCTTCTTCACTTTCTTCATCTTCACTATCATCATCGTCATCGTCATCGTCATCGCTCTCGTCTGTGTCTCCACGCTCTGGATATGTAGCGGGCTTGTGCAGAAGTACTTGCGAGTCTTCCTCATCGCTAGACTCATCGAAGTCTTCGTCAGAGGGGGGAAGGATCTCGACATCTTGGTCTCCCCCCGTCTTCCCATGCTCCTGAGTGTCGATTGGATCCGAAAAGTCTCCAGAGGAAGACGCGGCCTCCTCTTCTGCAGCTTCTGGCTTGACCTCCTTCTCGGGCTGTTTCATCATCACCTTTGCGCGCCCCTCTCTTCTCTCAGGATTCAGGGCAGCCCAGTGGGGAATGGCGGTTTGCGTGGGCATTTCCAACAAGGCCCTGTGTCGGACCATTTCGGTACCCTCATACGGTCGCAATGCACAGATGACATCGAATCTTTTTCGGAGAAAGCGGGCGAGTGTGCGTCTGAGCCTGTTGATCCGTGAGCCCTCAAATTCGTTCTCCTTCCTCTCCGATCCCTCTTTGGAAGAGAGACGCCACTTGAGAGGAAGAGGAACTCCGGCAACTGCGAGTGGGGGCGGCATCACTGGGAGGGGTTTGGCGGGAGCTGGAATGGCAGGGTCTTTGAGGGGAGGGAAGGGGCGGGATGCCTTTATGTAGGGTTCATCTGAGAGCCCGGGAAGGGCTTCGCTCTTCTGGATGGTGTCTTTCAACTCATAGCTCTCGAGGAGACGGAGACCCATGGCAGAGAGAGTCTGCAGCACAGAGGGACGCCTGCAACGCAAACAATCACACACAAACGCGCAAGGGAAAGAAAGATGGAGGGACGTCACTTTTGACAAGATGCAGCCTTTCCTCCTTCCATTGACATAAGAAAGTCACACTCAAGTGATCAGAACATGTAAGACAGGGTGTGTAGAGGGGTATCAAGAGAAGGAAGGGAGAAATTCGTTGCTGCAACAACAGACCAGACGCACCTAGAGTACTGAGTGGACAGAGCCCCTCCGTAGATGTCAGTGGCTACACACGACACCCTGCGAATGAAGGACCCTGCAGGGAAGGAGGAAGACGTGCTTCACTTCGATCCATTCACTCTATCTATGCAGGATGATAATCACTAGTCTGTTTTGGAATGGGCCTTGTGTCCGGAATACAGGAGGCACACTCGTCAGTGATGACTGCGAGCTTGAGGAAAGAAGCATTCGTGAGTGAGAGAATCTCACGCGAACGTTAAGAGAGACTAGAGAGAGCACAGCTCCGCAGATGTCGCTCAAAGTGCATCAGAAAAACAAGTGGATACTCTGTTTCTGCACGACCCCTATGTGCCTAAGGGTGAGCGGCGTCCAAGATCACTCCCCCCCCACCCACCTGTCCCATGCGCACTCAGACCCTCTCCGGACTCCTTTCGCTTCAGCTGGCTGGCCTGCACGTTTGCTATCTCTTTCCACTTCTTTGGAGGCTCTGTGAGGAGGAAGTCTTCAGCGAAGACTTCTCCCCTGTGGAATCTCTCCGGAATCGCCTGCGAGGACAATGATGGAAAAGAGGAACTTTGGGAATACATGCATTCGCACAATTGAGGACTGTCATTCTGTTGTCTGTGCTCCCTGGTGCAGATTGTCTTCAGTTCATTGAAACCTGTCTTGAAGGAGCAGGGTGGAGATGCAGATAGGTGGGAGCCCAAACACATGGGTGAGGCTGGGTTGTTTTTCTGGCAAAATTGACCATGGCAAAAAGGTGGCGAAGAGAATTAACCTTGCAGTCAACATACCAAAGGAAAATCCCCAACAGCCATACATATCCCAGAGATTGCAGTGGAAACATCTGTGTACACAGGCTTCGTGCTTTTCAAGAAGTCTGTCACTGACTCTGGGGACATCTGGTCTCTCGACGCTTCGCGAAACCTGCAGGGAGACCCATTCGCTCGCATGTATGTTTTCTTTGTTTTTTCTTTTCCTGCCAAGTTGCCGCTGAGAACAAAGAATATCAAGACCAGAAGGGCTGGCTGCTTCAACGCGTCTCGCCTTTTTGCATTTGAAATTTGGGAATCAAAAAGGAAGTCAGAGAGGTGGAGACGACCGGCAAAGATCTTGGCGTCATTCAAAAGCACCCTGTCGGTGTCTGTCTACTCTTCTACAAGGATGTGCATTTCACAGTCTGCATTCCTGTCGGAGAATGCGACGCGCTTTCAACTCACGTGCCGGTGTGTTTGAAATTTAATCCTCAACAGTTCACTTTTACTTCTTCATCAGAAAACATCCAGTGTCACAAGTCGAAGTGGCCTAATGACTCACCAGAGCCACCGCCCATCTTTCTCCCACCGCGGTCTTCTCCAAAATTTCCACGACAGACACAATCACACAGAAGTCTGCGCCTGGGTATTCCTTCTTTCCCCCAAGACCCGAGCCTCCTGAGGTCCGTCTGTCCCGTCTCCTCGCGTCGTCTTTTGTCACGGCGCTCCCGTTGCGGAGAGCATACCAAACAACGGCGTGCGACCTGAGAGAAGAGGAACAAGAGTGATTGATTCACTTTTTCTTGCTCTTCGATGAAGAAGGCGTGCACTCCTTTTTAAATACTCGCAAATGCGTTGTCTCTTGTGGTGACGCTCTGAGGTGCAACGAACGGAGAAAACTGACTAAGAAGCCTACTGAGTGACTGACCGAACGCGATTATTCTTGAAGAAGGCAGCTCCAGGGTCCATGTCTGCATGAAGACTCAGGCAGACAAGAAGAGTTAAGTGTCCAGAGAAGAAAGTGAGAGGGAGAAAGGGAGTCCCGCAACTTTTTGGCATCTTTCTCTCTCTCGATTCTCCTTTTTCTGACGTCAAGCCGACCTTCCTGTCTGTTTCACTTGGAATTTTTTCCTGGCTCTTTGATTTCTCCCTGGCTTCTCTCATGAAGTCTCGGCGGAATCAGTGCAAAGAAATACCTCTGGAGGGAAGAGAGAGGGGAAGAATGGGTAAATTGTGAGGGAAGAGGGGAATAGAAGGGGGAGCAGACGAATGTGAGGGGGGCAAGAGAATGAACAAGGCGGTCAACAAAAAGACGGATTGATGAAAAGAAAAGACACTGAGACCAGTTCTCCTGCCTCCCTCCCCCCCTTCCCATGCACCTGCATCTAACACTTCCACTATGCGGACGTCCATCACCTCAGGGTCCATCGCTGCCTTCATCAACGGATCTCTCAGACACTCGTACAAAGAGTTCTGCATACACGGATCCATGCATGCATGTCGATTAGAAGGAAGGAAAGAGAACTGAATGAAAACAAAGAGATGCTGGGAGAATTCAAGCTTGAGCGGTCGGAAAAAATCACTCCTGCCCATAGAGCCCATAGAGACACTGTGAATGGATGTGTGTGTCTTCGGAAAGGATCGAGAGTGGAGATCAAACAAAACAGGCACCTGTGCATGTCCTCTGATCTCCTCAAGAGAAAGCCAATTTGAGTCATTCAGTAGAAGTCAGATGAAGAGAGCATACCCAAGGACATTTAGGGAGTTTTGGGTGTCTACCACTCATCGACGAACCAGAGCACCTATAGATGCGCAAAACTCCCCTTCAAAACCAACCGACTTGTCCACCCACCCAGGCAGAAAGGGAAAAAAACCAACGAGCCTTCACACCAGCAAACTAACCACTGAAGCTTCTGAGAAGATTTCCTGTCGGTAAAACTGGGCGCTCCCGGACGTTCCTGCCTTGACTGGCTCCCCCGTGAAAGCATGGAAGTGGCCCGTCCCCGTCCACAACCCGAAATCGCCTTGCGGGGCCGATGTCAATTCTGCCCATCCGTATCGCCCGGGTCTCATTTTTGTTGCCCTTCTTCCTTTGGCTTCATCCTCTGACTCGTTCCCTTCGGAGTCAAACTCTCCTTCTGCACTCCTGCCTCCAGAGAGAGTCACCAAACGAGAGGCTGCTTTCCGAGCTTGGCGGTTCAGGTACCGAACAACCAGGGGAATCGCAAAAGTGCAAGGCTGAGGAGCCCCCTGCTGGTATCTTTGTTGACTCCCGAAGGCTGCTGCAGTGCGAGAGACCTCAGCGTCTGCGCGTCTGTGCTCCGACTGATCGTCGGGGAGCATCAGAGAATCGTCGTCCTGATGTGATCACACACACAGAACCAAAAGGCAAATTTTGACTCTCGTATTTTGTGCTGACATTCAGAACCAATTTAACCTTGGGGGGTCGAAGAGCAAAGGTGTGTATGGCAAAGGGCGGAAATCTGCAGCCGCAATCTGAGTGCTTGACAGAAGAAGGAAACATGTTAATGTCAAAAAAAGCTCCGTTTCTGCTCTTGCCATCAAGTTTCACTTTCGATCGCATATTCGGCCAGCTTGGGTGTACAGAGAAATTGAGGTGGATGGGTGTCTCTCTGTCAGAACGGACCTGTTCCACTTCCTCTTTGTCCCCGGTCTTATCTGAGTGCTGCAAGACAATCGAGCGGGTGGAGGGGCAGACGATACCTGTACATTCCTAGGAGGGCAGGATGGAAAGTTATCGGAGCAGGGAAGAGAGTTTGTGCCAGAGTCGAGCCAGGACGACGGACATTTGATACGGTAGCAACAAACAGAACAAGAGGAATATGCTGCATCTTAATTGATTCGAATGGTCTTTGTTTGGTCTTCCTAAGTCTCTTCATCCCGTGTCCGTTCCCCTTTCCCTCTTGCTGATCCATCCACAGAGAGACACTTCAGTCTGCTTACCACAAGCCAGTCGGTGTCTGCAAAGAGCTTTGAGCCCTCCTCCCTCACAGCACTTGAGCATACGTCCCTGACGACTTTCACGACCCTCTCAGGAAACACAGGGTCCTCCAGCCAGTCCTTCAAAACCTTCAAACGCCCCTGCAACGACCGAACAACGTGTCCAGGGGAACATTCAGGCAGACGGGGTCAGCACGCGTGTCTGCGTGCGTCGGTGGAGGAGTTTGTCTTGGCCTAGAAGTGCTAATTGAGTTCTGAACTTGTAGAAACAGAGAGTAACTTGCAGAAGAGACGCAAGGAGGGACTGATGACCGGAAAGAGGGGTGGTGAGAAAAAGTGCAATGGGACCACGCACAAAACTCTGCACCCAAATAGGGCTCACGCGAGAAAGAGGAGCTCACCGATTTTTCAGCTGCTGCCGAGGCTTCTGCAAAGGCAAGTGACGGGACCTGACTGCATCCACTCAAGAAGCGCAGATGGTGCCAGAAACAGGGGGGAAACACACAAAGCGAATCAAAAAAGAAAACACAGACAGGCGACAAGAGAGGTGTTTTTGCCCGAAAAGAAAAGGGCGCTCCATGAGCATAGAGGGGCTTCTTTTGCTTTTAAGTACCGTCTGTTCCAGAAGGGAATTGCTGCCCTTCACGTCCTTCCCCAGGTGCACATCATCACTCCGATGACCACGACGTCCAAGAAAGAAAGCCGAGGGACCGTGCCCCAACCAACCAGCGAGAGAGAATTTCCAAGAAAAGCCAAACCAACTTTGATGATTTGCATGATCATTTTCTGACAGTCAACAGGCTTGAAGGAATCAGAGCCTCACGCAACCGGAGAGACTGAGAAAGTCAGGAGTGTGCAAGTGAAAGGAAGACTGACTCTGCCCTCCCAGTGTAGAGAACTTCCGAGAGGATGCGAGGTGCCCAGTCGGCTCTCTTTCGAGCTATCCACGCATTCAGTCGTTTGTAGACTTCTTTGGCCGTCAGATCCATCTTTGTATGTTCCTGCGAGGGAAGGGAAGTGAGACGCAATTCATGTAAAAGAAGACGGAGGAGACAGTGCACTTCAAGGGCCTGATTAGAAATGAGAGGAACAGTGTAGAAGCATCTCCGTGTCTGTGAGTGGACGCACATGTGCACTCGGACGTACGGATCGACATGCTCAAGGGGATAATTGGGGACCGGCTCCTCCAGCACCTTCCGTCAAGAGAGAGTAAAAAAGGCATTTCTGTAGAGGTATTAGCTCAAGATATGCCCCCAAGGCACTCACCTGCACCACCTGGGAGACCTCAGGGCCCGTTGACACAGGCAACCGAGCCGCCTGGATGAAGGGTTCGGAGAAGTGCTCCCCGAGTCCGAGAAGTGCCAGAGTCTGTGCACACAGGGGGGGCATTCGCTTTGTGGACAGGAAAGAATAAAATGATTCCACAAAAAGGCAGGGGTGTGATGCACACACACACACACACACATACACACACACACATACACACACACACACACACACACACACACACACAAATCTGAAGAGGAAGACGGGGGCGAAAGTGGACGAAAAAAGAGGAATCAGCTGATTACAAAAGAAAATAACGACCCCAACAAACACTGTGGAAATGCCAAAAGTTCACACCTCTCTGCAAGAGAAGGTTGTGCAATCAGAAATGCCGCCACACGGAGACATCAATTCCATTGCTGACGTACCTCTGCAATCAGCCTTACGTGTACAAGCCCAACCTGCAGACAGACCGTGGTTTTGCAGCGAGGCAAAGAATGACACTTATATAGGGACTCCGCCATTTTTGGAGAGTAGAACGAACAGACTCGACCAGACAAAATCAGCAATATTGTTTGATCTCCACCCCGCCCATTTTGAAGCTCTTCCCCCTGTCTCCATACTGAGAAGCACCGCAACAAGTGGAAAGGTTGAGAGACAGAGAGAAGGAAACAAACGACTATCTTCTTCAGGTGAGCAGACCTACTTGTGTGTATGTTTCGTAGTCGTCCTTTGTGACGTCCTCTGTATCCATTTTGTTTGGTCTGATTCCCTTGTCTCTCTCCCTCTGCCTCTGCAGCATGAGCCTCTGCCTCGGAGAGAACTTGGCTGACGGGGTCCCTGTGGCTTTCTGCACTGCGCTCTCAACCTCCATAGGCCGACCTAGGAGGAGTGCGAGCTCTTTCGTTGTCTTGGGAGAAGCCTGCAGATGTGCAAACAGACATGAGCATATACGGAAATGACAGACATAAATGACACCGGTCCAGCAGATCACTGTCGCCAGAAGCTCAGTTCAAGACTACCCCGGCATTCGTCTGCCGTTAATCTTGTGAATACCTCATTAATTCTGTTTGAACTGCAACGCCAGCGAATCATGTTCGAGGCTGGGTCTCAAAGGACATTTTGCACTTTCACTCTCCAAGGACAAATGAATGCCCCGCTGCCAGACCATCCGTTGCCAGGAAGGTGGGGTCCATTTTTGTATTCTCGTGCTGTCAGTGGATTCTTTTTTTTTTGTTACAATGACTTTTTTCCGTCTTTCTCAGTCACCCTACCCAGATCTTCTCTTTCTCTCCAAGCTCTCTTTCATGCACTGACCGCTGCAAGGTACTCCCGAACGACGGGAGCGAGGAGGTCGGTGAAAAAAAGCCTGTTGGCAGTCTGCACGAAAGCACCGAGAAAAATGCAGCCGTTTTTTGCTCAAATTTGCATCTTTTTTGTCACTGCCGTCTCCCTCCTTCTGTCGTCTGTCTCCCTTTCTAACCTTGTTCAGTGCCTACCACTTACAGCTGAATGGAAAACGCCACGAAAAGACAAAAAAAGGCCGAAGCCCAAGAAGGGAAAAAACCCGTTGAAAGACAGACGAAAGCCAGGGATCTCTTCTGCATTGTGCGTTCATGAAGAAGCGTGAAAGCTCTCCGACTGACGTCAACGCATATCGGTTGACAGGCAGCCTGACAGACAGACAGACAGACAGACAGACAGACAGACTATATGTTTCTTCTTCTTCTCCCTCCTTTTCTTCATGAACACAACAGACAAAAAGAAAGAAAGAACAAAGACAAAAGAACAGCACCAACAATCAAACAGCGTGGGCAGGGGGCCCGAAAGGTGAGAGTTAAGCGCCCCTTGCCTCTCCACCTCCCGACAGACTTTCACGTGATCACTGGTTTCACACGCTACTCCTCTGCTGCTTCCACTCAAGACAAGAAAGAGAAGAAAAAAAGACAAGACAAGAAAATTCAAAAATCAAAAAAAGAAAGAGGAAAAAAGAAAGAAAACTGCACGCGGGGACCGGCACCGTCATAGTCTTTAGACAGGGGTGAGGGGGTGGCCAGACAGACAGACAGATAGACAGACAGACAGACAGACAGACAGAGATGCAGCATAGCGGAAAACACGAACGGACCCTCAGAGCGAGGCTGGCATTTCCCTGAGGGCTTCCCCGTCTGGGAGCCGCGAGATGGTTGTAGAACGCCCGTGTGCCCACAGCAAAAAGAGAGCTGCCCAGACATGCCCCCGTCGCCTCCTCCATTGCCTTCCCCAGAGCGTCAAGGTAGATCAGCGTGTCTTCCGGCATGTACCTGCATTCATTCATTGAAGCAACAGAGAATTAGAGGGTCAATAGAGATAGTTTATCTCTCGATCTCGATCTGCACCCTTGCAAGGAAGTGAATCGCAATCCTATGCCGGAAGGATCGAGGGTCTGTCAGGTTGAGCAAGGACCAGTGCTCTATTCAAGCATCTGTGAGGGTTTGTATTTCGCGTGTCCGTCTATCTGTGCGATCGCGGCAATGAGTGCTTGCTCACTACTTTGATGTACCAGAGGAGCAGAGAGAGGGGAGTCCTGAACAGAGCGCGTCAGTGCCACAAAGAGGAGAAAGAGAGTCGGCAGGAAGAGTTCAGATCCAACGAGTATGCTTGGAGGTCGATCAACGCATTTCAGAGAGGGAGCGCAGAAGGAAGGACTTCAATCACTTGGATGCTCACGTTCTGTGTTGCCACACTTTGTCCTTCCTGCAAGCGAAAAGAGAACGGAGAGGGGGGGAGAGGAAGGTGATGAAGAGGGGATGCACAGGAGAGAAAATTGAATTTGAGTCGTTGGCCTATCACACACACAATCAGGCGAAACAAAAGATTCAAACGCTATCTTGTGGTGCTGGCAGCGCAGAACTGATCTCTTCCAGGCCGACAGAGTATGCAAACATGTGCAATCAATCGGACAAGAAGGGAAAAACAAAAAGAAGAAACAAGCTCGTCGAAGGCAGAGTGCGGAGAAGTCCCGTTTTGAAAGCAATCTCGAACTGATAAGACGAAAAGAAGGCGTATGATCTCGGTATGTGCTGGCTCTCCCGTCTCTCTTCATTTCTCCATAAATGTATTTCAAACCTAAAGTCTCCATCCTATTCTTCCTGTTCCGATTCTGCACTCGACTCTTCCTGTTCTTCGTCGAAAGTCACCCTTTCCTTCACCGTCTTTGCCCAACTTCCCCTTTCCTGGCGCTTCGTCATTCAAAGATACATGCAAACACAGAGAACCGACGACTGCCTAACTGACAGGTCCTCCAGCAGTGTCGGGAGGAAGTCAGAAGAGTCGCATGCGTCCTCAAACTTCACCTGCAGACGACCACCATGGGAGGGGATTGGAAGGGCGCACACGGAAACGGCAAGAAATGCTCGACGGACAGTCAGACGACAAAACGAAAGAGAAACAGACATATGAGTGGACAATCGAGAACGCAGAAACAGGCAGATTTCAGCGCGGCAAGTGACCGTCCTGGCACTTCTTCGATTGATACGTCACATGCTCTTCAAATATGTGAGGGAAACAGACCTCAAGAACTGAAGCCACTTCAAGAGAGGCCGTCAAGGGCACCACCACTTTTCCCGGCTTCACAGGTTTTGTCACATTTGGGTGGTTCTCCGTCCCCCTCAGCGAGGCCATCAAAAAGGAGATCAGCTGTTCGGGTGAGTGCATGAACAGGTCCACCAGGTTGCCCAACTGTTTTTTGTCCCCCAGTTCCCGGAACACACGCACAAGAGAGATAGAGAAGAGGGGCTTGTCATACACAACAGCTGCAATCAAGACCAATGCACAAACAGAGAGAGCCCCCGATGTAAAGTTTCTTCTGTCTCTCAACTGGTGGAATCATCCCAGGTGAACAGACGCTGAAAGTACAGAAACAATGAAAGAGTGAAGTCGGGTCGAAGTGCGAATGTTGCCTCTCCAGTTCTCTTTGGAATGAACAGGAAAGGAATGAAAGGAAAGAGGGGGAAGACATGCTCAGACGTGCGTGAAAAGAGCGTACCTTGAAAGAGCTGGGCAGACACCTTGGAGTTCAAGCACTCAAACAGCGCCTTGGAAAAGTACCGCTCAGACATCCTTATCAGAAGGTGATCCACTTCTTCTTCACTTGTTTCTTCCGGGGATGGCTATATAGCACTGAGGAATTCAGTGCCTGAAGCGTTCGTAGGGACAGTAAAGGTTAAAACACAAGTCTATGTTTCCTTCAGTGAAGAGAACCTGCTTTCAGATGCTGAAGGACAGCATCAAGCAGCAATATGCTATGTTACACGCGACCAAAGTGTCTTTGTCTTACGTCACAAAACTGTCTTTATGAATGCCGTCTGCTTCCGTCTATGTATATACTTCATTGTCCTTCGTCTCCAAAAGGCTGGTGCCGAGAACCGTTGTTTTGAACAACACATGAATCGGACCCTCCTTTAGAGTCTACGCCAAAGACTCTGAAGGGTTTGGAGACCGTCATGCTGGGAAGGTTCCTTCGGCGACTCAGTGCAGTGTCTGGTCCACTGCATGTCAGTGCATGAGCTTCGCACTCAGTGTGGCAGTGTTGCAGCACTGTTGCTTTGCGCGTTGTTTGGATTCCATGCATGTTGTTTGCAGCACCTGCATGCATGCATGCATGCATGACCGCGCGAGCCGCGCGCGCCGAGATCCCCCGCGGAGCGGAGGGTGGGTGCGGAGAGCCATGCATACCGCGGGCATGCATGGTGCATTGCTGAGCCATTCCGAGCCCACGCATAATTCTCATCACGGTCAGTCAATTTTTTGTTTCAGACCATGTTTGGAGACATCCACTGCAGTGTCTGGCAGCGTGACCTTCGCAATCGTTGATAACCAATTGACCCACCCGCACGAGTCGCTCCAGCCACCTGGGTGTGCATTGCCAGTTGCGGCTTCTCGGAAGTTGCAGCTATTTTATCGACTCTCTTTTCTTGTGACTGCAAGATCAGAAAACCGGAGACCCACTGCGTCTTTTTTTGTCCGCAAGAATGAGCGACTTGCCTCCTGCATATGACGCTTTCCAAAGCCCGCAAGCCACCCCCTCATACCAAAATAACGGGGGGGCTCCTTCCTCTGGCGGTGGCACACCCAACAATCCCGACAACACCCCCGCTCCACCAAGGTACAATCCCCCCCCTCCGCTGGCACCCGACTACCCCCAAACCCAGCAGACCCCCCAGCCTCAGGTCATCGTGGTTATGGGTGCAGGTGACCAGGGAGCGGCCCCACCTGCCCCCAACCCTGTGGCCCCACAGCCCGTCGCACCCGCACCCGCCCCCCCCGAAGTCGACCCCTTTGCTCGCATGGAACACCTCGACATCCCTTACTCCATGAAGGAAGACCTCCTCGCCTGCTCCCACACAGACATCCTCGTGATTGCTGACGTCAGCCCGTCTACCCGAATGGTTTTTGTTTTGCACACTCTGGCCGCCTGCAACTGTGCACTGTCTGAGCGGCTAATTCTGTGTTGCTGTCTGTCCCTCTGGTCTCACTCCCGGCATTTTTAAATTCATCTGCTTGAAGTCTCGTGCACTGATGTTGTTTTCCCCTGTGCGTGTTTCCGTGTTTGCAGGACAGCGGGAGCATGCGTGAGTTAGTCAGTGAGTCAGTCAGGTATCCAGGTAGTCACAAACAAAGGCCATCTGGGTCCATCGGTTTACTTAGTCAGAGAAACGAATCCCCCAAGTTCCACTTTTCTTCGTCGGGCCCATCCATTCAAGTGGCCAACCATCTTCCCGTGCCTTATTTTTGGGATCCTGGACCAGTCCCTTCCTGCATGCATGTGCAGCTCCTCCTGCTCCTTCTTCTCGATCTGTACAACGCACTAGCTGACACCTGTGTCCACTCTCAGACTCCAGAAAAAGTCAAATCACCCAAATCTCTCCGTCCAATCCAAAGAAGCACTCAATTTTCTCTCCATGCACCTTTCTTTCTTCTCATATCTTCTTTCTGCCCCCCAATCCGCAAGCAGGCGACCGTGCCACCCCCACTCTGACCCGTTGGCAGGAGCTCCAGATGACTCTGGGGACTCTGGTGGAGCTCCTCCTGGCGGTGGACCACCTCGACGGGTTCCATCTAAAGTTCCTCAACCGACACGACTTCATCCCCATACGCACTGCACAGGACCTCGATGATGCCTTTGCGAAGAGAGGCCTGCCGGGAGGAGGCACGCCCCTCGCGAACAACCTGCAGATTGCCTTCACGGGCAGCTGGAACCCGAAGAGACCCGATGGGGAGGTCTGTGCGTGCGTGCGTGCGTCAATTTGTTTACAACGAACAGCCAGATAGCATGGTATTCAGCAGAAAATCTCTCTCCTTTTGTGTTGCCAATGACAGCCGAGCAGGGGTGCGCGGATCCTCTTTTTTCGTCTCTTTGCGCAAGCGAAGGCGTTTGTGTTTGTAGCGAAAAGCTTGAGTTGGGACGCATTTCCGTCCTTCCGTTTTGCTGTCTTGACATTCTGTAGGCAAGTGTGGATTGCAAAGAAGATAACACTTGAGTACCGAGCGAGTTTTTTTGACTGCATGCACGTGTGTGCTGTCATGCACGTTTCCATCTATTGAGCGAGCATGCGTCCATGAATGCATGAATGAAGTCTGCATGCCTGGCTGCAGGCGATTGTTCTGATCGCAACAGACGGAGAGCCCTCAGATTGTTCCTTCCGTGATATGGCGTCTCTCCTCACTCACAGGCCTCGACACTTCTACTGCTCCTTCTTGATGTGCACAAACGAGGACGATGTGGTGGAACAGGTTTGTTTGTGAGCTCTGACTGTTTTCGTTTCACCAAAGCGAACTGCCGAGCTTCTTACTCTCCCGAGGGCTTCTAGCGATGTTGTGTAAGGAGGTGATCTGTTGCTGAATTCAATTTACTTCTTTTGTTCAGCGCGCTCTTTGCTTATTTAGTCCAAAAGCGGAAAGTGCTTCCCTCCTGCTATGTCCTGCAAACAGCCTCCTCTCAGCTTGTAGATCACTTTGTGTCGGCGTGCCTGTTGGCCTGCTCTCTGCTTTTTCTTTCTTTGTTTTTTTCTTTGTTTCTCTCTCTCTTCTTGCTTCTCTCCACCCATGCATTTCGTACTGCGTCGTTGCTCTTTCTTTCAGTTCAACAAGACCATCGATCCCATTCACGGCTGCGACATCTCAGACGACTACCAGAGCGAGAAGGCGGAGAGACGGAAGCTGCACGGCAAAGATCTGACCAAAAGGGAATGGCTGGCAAAGTGAGTTGAAGAATGAATCTGCATGCGCTTCCTTCCTGCGAGTATCCATCCATCCATCCATCCATCCATCCATCCATCCATCCGTGAGGGGTGCATGCGGAGGACTCTATTCGTTTTCTTCCCGTAAATGTGAATAAACATGAGTCTCTCCCTCTCTCTCTCTCTCTCTCTGTGTGTGTGTGTGTGTGTGTGTGTGTGTGTATGTGTGTGTGAGTGTGTGTGTGTGTGTGTGCGTGTGTGTGTGTGCGCGCGCGCGCGCGCGTGTGTGTGTGTGTGTGTGTGTTGTATCTATGTATGTGCGAGAACGGGATATGCGTAATTGAAGGTGCGTCCTTGGAGGAAAGTTCCCGAAGTACGACCGGATGGATGACCCTGCGGGCATGTCTCTCACGCACCATGGGGGAGGGCACAGGAAGACCAGCACGGCACAAGCAGTCGAACCCTACGCGTGGAGACCAGTGACGAAGCACCAGCACCAGCCGTTGATCAACCCTCACGGCCACCACACGCCAATAGACACTCGGAAGGACGGGGCGTCGCCTGAGTGGAATTCTGCGGAGATCCTGGTAGTGGGGGCGAGAGACCTGAAGGTACAAAGATTCGTCTCGTCTACCTGCCTGTCTGCCTGTGTTGCTTGTTCTTTCTCTCTCTCTCTCTCTCTCTCTCTCTCTCACACACACACACACACACACAGAGAGAGAGAGAGAGAGAGATTGAGTTTGTATGAGAGGGTGTAGGTGTGCAGTTTTGTACGAGTGTGCAAATATGTGTGAACATTTGGGTCTTTTCTGTCATGTATGTGTTCAAAGGAAGATAAGTTTCTCTTGTGGTGTCTCAGTGGTGGTTTAAAGTCTTTCGTCGTAGGTTTCCTGCTTTTGTGTTCTCTGGCCGATCTTGTTGTCCTGGAAGTCTGGGAATTGCCAAAACAGTCGAGACGGGTGTCAATCACGGTTGTCGCTATCACTTTGGTTGAAGGCAAAAAAAATTGATTGTGCGACCTTGCGCTACTTGCAGGCAGCTGACATCCGACTGTTCGCGAAGAACACTTCAGACCCATACGTTCTCCTGGCACACCAGAAGGGACTGATGGGAGGACCACCTATCAAAACGGGCTACAGAAGAAAAGACCTGGTCAGTAAGTAAGTCAGTTTTTTGGAACATCAGGCCGGCGGTCAGACAGGCAGTCCGGAAGTGCTTTAGCGAAAGCTCAGAGTGCGGACAGCTCCTGAGCGGCATTTCTGTTTCTGTTTTTCTTCGATCGGACTGCTAGTGCTTGATGGTTGGCTCTCGAGGCGGGAATGGCATTATTGTGCGTTACATTCTGAAGATTCTCCTTTCATATCGAATTCAGCTTCTTCGGGAGTGCTCCGCGCTCTTGAAGAGTATGGGTGGACGAGAAATTCTTTCGTCTCGCTGGCGAATATCTTTGTTGCATGTTCATAGTCTCAGACAGCGTTCTTGAAAGTACCTCCTTTTCTTTCTTCCCTTTTTGCTTTGTATGTATGCAGAACCCCACATGGAACGAGACCCTGTACGCAAAGTTCGGCTACCAGCTCACCAAATTCAAGTCAGAAGATGGATCGATACACAAAATTCGCTTGCTTCTTTGCATCCCGACATGCGGTAGGCACCCGTCTTGGTATCACTCAGTTGTGAAGATCGGGCGATCAGACGATGCCCCAAATTACCTGAAAGTCAGGAGCAAGATCTCTAGCCCTGCATCGAAGACATAGCCGAGAAAAGTCTCTTTTCAAGTCCGTCTAAGACGAGTGAGTGCCCCGGCCTCCACTTTTTGACAGCAAAAAACTGCATGCTCTATTGCACAGACAAAATCTCACTGTTCTATGTGCGCATCCCTTTGCGCACAGGTTCAAGGTCTTCGACTACGACAAGAAGAGCAAGGACGACCCCCTCGGAAAGGTGGAGATTCCTCTGAAGCTTTTTGAACAGGTGCGTGGGTGCGTTCAGCCCTGTGTCCTTCGATCTTCTTGATTCTTTTTTGCGTGTACCCCTCGAAAGAAAACCTTCCTTCCATGTCCCGAGTTCTGTACATCTCTGTGTCTGTTGGATGATCTCTTGGTGAGGACAAACGGTTCTGCTCTCTTCT
This sequence comes from Chromera velia, assembly GCA_018398765.1. Taxonomy (NCBI): domain Eukaryota; family Chromeraceae; genus Chromera; species Chromera velia. Next base: position 18,350 of record JAHBMJ010001426.1, read on the forward strand.
CGTGCTTCAGCACGCCTCAAGACTAAGAGAATGAATAGAGAAGAGAGCAAACGACACCTGCTGCGGAGAGGCTGTGAGGCTGTCTGCCCACTGTAGACCTGTTTCCCTCTTCTTCTTTCCAGCAGACCCAGTCCGCAGCGACCCTTGCAGAAAAAGAAGGGATTTCCCCTGTTGATTCCTCTGCTTGTCTCCCCTCCTTTTGAGCCCCCTGCAGGCTGGACCCATGAACGCAGGAGACACTCGCACGATCGAGGGCACCTTCCCCATCAAGAAAGGACAGGGAATGCTGACCCTCAAGATCGCTTGCACCTTCACTGTGCCTCTCTCCATTCCCGGCCAATGGACCAAAATCTGCTCGGACCAATTCGCAATCGGTAAGACTTCTCACTCACTTGCAAATCACATGGATCCCCTTGCTGTCTGAAGTGTTTTGTGCTTCTCTGCTCGGTATCCAGTCGGTGAGTGCCTTTTGATTGTGATTGGAGGGACCCGACCGCGTTACTTTTTTCTTTCGTTACCAGTACAAGTTGATCCCTCGTTCTGGCACCTTTCTGAGAAATGACTTGTCCAGACATCGGAATCATGCCCACCCACTCTGCAAACTCCGAAAGCTCCGGAGCTGCCAAGCAAACCTTTTCGAATGAAGTTGTTGCTTTATTGTGCGTTACCGTGATTACTGTGACCTTCCACATGTTGTTGGTCTGGATTTACTCATCTCTTTGTGGAAAAACGAAGTCCTAGTCTGACTGCCCTTAGCACAAATTCGTCAAGAAACAATCACCGGCCAAATCAATGAACCAAGTAGTTTTGTCATGAAGACAATGAATCGAATCCAAATGTACTGCAGGCCTCGCTTGGGACTTCTCGAAGAAAAAGAGTTCCGTCGACCTGGATGCCTCCATGGTCTGCGTGTCTGACGACTTCCAGCAGCAGGCAGTGGTCTCGTACACGAATCTGAATGCATTCGGGGGGGCGATTCATCACTCAGGGGATGACCGGACGGGAGAGGGAAGCGGAGACGACGAGACGATCAGAGTGCAGACGAACTCGCTTCCTCAGAACGTCAGCCGTCTCCTGGTCACAGTGAATTCCTACCAGGGGACCCCGCTGTCCGAGCTAAAGAACGCGTACGTGCGCCTGGTTGTCGGGGGCGGAACCGCGATGTACTTCAACATGCACAAGAACATGCCCCACGACACTGGAGTGCTTGTGGGGGTGGTGGCGCGGAGGGCAGACGGGTGGTACTTCCAGTCGGTGATGAGTCCTGTGGGTGGGCGCACCGTCGCACAAAGTCTCCCTGCGTGCGTCAAGATGTGCCAGCATCTGGGTCTTTGAGATACGGAAAGAGACAGGTGGACATAGGATGGATCGCTGTTCTCGTCAATTGACTGCATGATCTGATCTCAGCAATTCAGACGCGTTAAGTAGCGCGTTATGATGAATATATTGAAGCTGCTGCCTGAAAATAACTGCATCCCGATTGCATTCCAAAAATGTATTGAAAGCGGGCAACTGGCTTACGTCTGATTGAAGTAATTATATCTTCGATGTATGTGTTATATAAACTGCAAAAACATTTTTTGAAATTTAAAAAAATAATCCTAGAAATAATCTTTCAAGTTATACTCTGAGTTATATGAAATTTAAACTTACAAGCGCATGACTTCTAGTCTGAGACGTTTATTAACTTCAGGCTTCTAATTTCTAAGTTTAGGAATTTAGAGCTCTAAATTATTTTATATAGATTCCTAGCTAAATTCCTGTCTAAATTCCTCTAAATTTTTTATTTTGACCATATAGTACAAATTTCAAAAATTATATAATCTATAGCGCAACAGAACTAGTAATAATATAATCTATATATATATACATATAATCTATTATATATAATCTATAATCTATTGATATAAACAACAGAACTAGTAACAAAATTCTTAAAGCTGAACTTGAAGACCGTGAAATTATGTAAGTTTACAATAAAGTTGAATTCTAGGTTGAATTACCTTTACACCTACTACTACTACTACCACTACTACTACTACTACGCTATATAGTTCTAAACTACTTCTATTACTAAGTATAGTGTGTAACTAGGTATGCAAAACCACCAATTAAATGATCCAATTTTAATACATTCATAAATATAATATTATAATATTTGGGTCGCTTTCTTAATTCATTATGACTCATGACGCTCCCATGCATGGCACCACTTCATCAACTTGCTTAAAGAATGAGCGGGCCTCCTGCACCGAGTCCTGCTGATTTTGTTGACTGCTCGGTGTTTCACATGGATGTCAGATGCATCGGTATGGAAGAGTCAGAAAGATAGACACACAAACAAACTGTATCATTGAATAAATGGAGGCAGTGCGAAAGCTTTCGCAAAAGAATGCACGGAGAAAATATAATGGCGGAGCAAGCCGGTTTCCCATCGGGGTTTTCCGTCTTTCCGTTCTCTGAATTCCAGTCGCACACGTACATGGGTTCGTGATTTTGCAGTCTCTCCGCACGAAAATTCATTCCTGAAAAACATTCGGCGGAAGAGAGACCGTGCGAGCATGACAGTCTGCTTAGAGAGGGTTGAAACTTTTCCGGTTTGTTTTCCACTCCCTTTCTTGCAGACTGTTGCTATTATTATTTCGGCGAGAAGGACACGGAATGAAAAAAGTGCTCCACTCAGTAGACGGACCAATGATAAAAACAAGTTGGCTCGGTTCCTCCTCCACAATCCGCAGACAAGTATGGGACCTCGCTGAAGTCTCAGGGGAAAAATCTTGCTTGCTCTCGGGCATTCTTGCCTGCCTGCTACTTTTTATTTATTTGTTCATTCCTTCCTTTCTTTCCCTCCCTCCTTTTCCTTTCTACCTGCTACCGCCACTGCTTTCTCTCTCTGTCTCAGAGTCTTTGTTTGTCCAGTTGGCTGGCTGTGATGCAGCTAGGGGCTAGTCAGTCAGTCAGTCAGGTCTGCGGAGGGATGTTGAGTTCTTCCAAGGCTGCAGAGAACTTTGAGGCTCCTATCGGCTTCAAAAGAACTCGGTCACACCCTGCGGACAGAAACGCGTTCATGCTCTCTGCATCCCCACTCAACCCAATGAGGACCGGCCTTTCCCTCTCCCTCTCCCGTTCTGTCCCCAATTGCAAATCTGCCTCCTGGTTTCCTCCATTCTCTGCAGCCAGTTGCTTCGCTCTTTCTCTTCTGGTACGTGCTTGTTGAGAGGAGAAGTGACGAAGGATCGACGCAACGGCCTCGGCCCCTCCCATCTGAGGCATGTGGGCGTCCAGAAAAATCGCACGGAAGGTCTGGCCTGCAAGAGTCGATCCATTGGTTTGAATTCAACAACGCATTTCGTTAATGAGTGAAATCTCGAGAAAGTTTTGATTCCTCAGTGTTGCATCGATTATAAACGTCTATACGAACCCTTCATCTCTTCAAGGAAGCACTGGCCGTATTGTTGTCGAGGGGGGGCGGGGAGGGAGCGAGGGAGGGAGAAAGAAAGCCAGAAGACAGGAAAGATGTATTTCTCTCCCAAGATGTCGCCTTTTGCAAAGAGACTCTCTCTGTGCTTGTTTTGTGCTCCTCTCCACGCACTCATCCGTCCATTCCTTTACTTGATCAATCGATCTATTGGCATGGAAAAACAGTCAGGGATTCAGTTTCCCTACCTTCCCTTTCGTGGATTGCTCTGCTGACTGACTGACCCCTCGAGACAACTCGATCGACTGCTTCGGTGCCGTCTCCCGCAGTGACCACCGAATACCCGAGTCTCCGGAGAGCAAGGGCAGACGCAATCTGGCACACCTGCATGAGGAGAAACAAAAACGATCAACGAGGAGAGAAAACCATGCATCCAAAAAAGAATTGGAGAGCCCAATCCAAAAAAGCAAAAACTGATTTGACTCGCACACAAGCACGTGGACTCACGGATAGACCGAAAGATGGCTGGTCTCAGAGCGACAGAGAGCGAAATACGAAACATCAGACCAACAGAAAGGACAGAACAGTCAGTGGAGACGGAATGTCTTCGGTGGCGAGGAAAAGACGGGCCGAGAAGAAGAAGAAAAACAAGAAGAAGAAGAAGAAGAAGAAAAAGAAGAAGAAGAAGAAGAAGAAGAAAAGAGAGAGAGAGAGAGAGAGAGAGAGAGAGATGAAAATGGCCAGGTAGATGTTGAGCCCAAAGACCGTTTTCCTCCTTTCTTTTCTTTCCCCATTGCCCTCTTCTTCGACCCCCCCTTTTGTCTTCGGTTTCTCTCCTTTGTCATACACTAGCAAATTAAGAAAACCAGAATAAAGAAACTGACAGCTGAGTCGTCGACAACCAGAACATCTGCCGTGAAGTTCCTCAGGTCTCTCTCGGACAATCCTGCAGGTCCCCCCTCCCTCCCCCAGAGGCCCGGAAGATGGACCAGAAGAGGCAGGCCCCGGATCTCGTGGGCAGTCCCGCTCCGCTTCTTTCGACACTTCGCGGCGATCTCCAGAGCAGACGCGCGACGCTGGCTGAACACGGGCTGCGACTGTCTTCTGGGAGTTGCAGCAGAATTTGGACTGAGGGGTGAACCGTCTGAAAGAACCCCATGATCCAACTGAGGAAAGCAGAATGCGGTTGCCTCCTCATCACGTCCGGAGGATCTTCTGCGTCTCTGTCTGAGCCCCTCTTGTTCTTCTTTTCCCGAACTGCGAGAGGCTATGGGAAGTCTGGGTGCTCCATCGAATACTTCACTTGTGCGTCGAGATGCACTCATCCATACTGATAGAGTAGCAGGGGGAGGGGATGCCAAACTCGAAAGAGAATCACAAACGGGAATCTCATCTTCTTCCCCTCCACTTTCCTTGCCCTCGCTGTCTCCCTGTTCTCCCTCCACTTCCCCCCACCCACCAGAGTTGATTCTGCTCTCAGAATCGCCCACCGGAATTTCGGTTGTTAAAGTTTCGGAAACTCGATTGGGGGGGCGTCTCTCAGGTCCATCACTCCCAGTACTCAACACAGGGGTCTCAAACTCAAAGAAGAACGTTGACCCTCGACCCTCCCCCTCGCTCTCTACCCCCACCTCCCCCCCACAATGAGCCTCTACAAACACCCGCGAGATGCACAGACCGAGACCTGTGCCCCCCCCGCCCTGCATAGACCCAGCCTTGATCTGCGAGTACGGCTTGAAGAGCTTCGACAGGTCTGCAGGGTCAATTCCCGCACCGCTGTCCTGGACCTCTACTCTGATGCGGGCCCATAGGCAGACTGATGCGAGGTCCGGCAGCCTGTCGGCGTGAGGACAGGACCCGGGGGGGTGCGAAGGAACGTCGTCGAGGAGAGACGCCTGCAGGGATAACCCCCGAGATGCATATGTTAATAGGGAAACCCCCGGAACAATCGAAGGCGGTAGACACAATCTTGAGAGAAAGCAGAAATAATGATAATCGGGCAGGTAGACATGCAGAGAGGGAGGGGAAGGGGAGAGGGTGAGGGAGAGCTACGAAAAGGCTAAGAACAATCGGCCTAGTTGATGACCGACAGAGCAGGCCTCTACGTGCGCATATAAACAGTTAGTGTAGGGACTCGACCGGTCGCACTGCCGAAGTGTCACATAGACAAATCGGCATACAGCCACAGGAATGTCAGTCACCGAAGATAAAAGAAAGACCGACCGAGACACGCATGGTCACCTCTCCCCCAGAGGGCGTGAATTTCCGAGCGTTGGACAGAAAGTTTCCGACTACCTGTCGAATTCTCAAAAAGTCGGCCCACCCTACCAAGGCCTCTCCCTCCATCGTTCCCGAGTATCCGAGCAAAAACACACTCCGGGATTCCATCAGATGGACAGGGAAGGCAGGTTGGTTGGAGAACACAGAAGGGGCAGAGGTATCACCAGTTCGGATATCGAGTTCTAGGCGAAGTTTGACATTTTTCTGTTTGAACACCAGCTGCTCTTCTTGCATAATTCTGAAGAAGAACGAGACGACTTCTTCGCTTCGAAACTCATACTCGAAACATCCCGAATTCACCTTCTCCATTTGCAATACCTCATTGCAAACATTCCCTGCCAGAGTCATTTGGGCCTGTACCATCTCGGACAATTCGAAGAGACTTTCTATTGAAGATTCCACTCCCTCTGGCATTCTCTCCCGTTCTCCAGACACGCTCATTTTTTTCTTCACCTCCATGACCGTGCTAGTGACCTCACTCATCATCAAGTACGCACCCCCGAGAGGCCCCCTTATTTCGTGAAACACATACGACAGAAACTGTTTTTGCCCTTCCCCAGACTCGCTGACTTCCACTTCTCTTGCGAGTCGCTTCGATGACCGCTGCGTCAAAAGAAGCTTTACTACTGCTGCTTGCGATACAGACAGTCCTGCTGCTCCGAAGACTGCAAACGCTTCTTTCCCAGAAGAGCTGCTGTGTACTGACAGCCAGACGGTCAAGGCCGTCCAGCACAAAGTGTTCACTCCCACGAAGACACAGGAAGAGAAGGCACGGAGAGAGAATAGACACACAAATACATTCAGAAACGCCATGAGAATAGCATGAACCAGAAGGTCAGCCGGAGTTATGGTAGTCGATGCGTCCCATTCCCTCACACCAAAAGAAAGGTTGAGAAGAATTGATGCAACCGACAGCAATACCGTCAGCGCGCCGTCTGGATGATCCGCACGATGCGAAACTTCGGCACACAAGCCGAAGGTAAAACTCGCACCCACTGCGAGAAACAAGCTCACAGTAGAAGCTCTGCATATGAAGAATACAAAGAGGCTGCAGACGAGACCTCCTGCCGCGCACACAGGTAAGACTCGTCTGCACAACAACAGTTCCTCCCTCAAAGCGCTTTCACAGCTCTCCTGGGGCTTCATTGCCACACGCAGTTTTCGTTTTACTCGCTGCTGTCTCTGAAGGAAGCAGAGAGTTCCTCTGGTGCCTGCGAAGGCTGCATGTGAACAGAGTTCCACAAACACTATATATATAGACATATATATATATATATATATATGCATGCATCCTCAAAAATTATGAAGAGCCGCGTATATATACATGCATGCATGCATGCGTTTTGATTTTTTGCGCGCGCGCTGGCCGGGCAGACCGGGCGTACATGCAACTGACTTTTTTGTCAAAACTGTACGTGTGGTTGTGTCGATCGCGAAAGTACTCAGGAGTATTCTCACAACGCTTAATACCAGCTTCTACCAGCTAAGGCACTCAGGACATAAATCCTAATCCTAGTTCTAACGTAGTATAAGGCAGCGAAAAAGGTTAAGTTTATATTTTTTTCGTCTTTTTTTATCTTTTTTTGTTCTTTATCGTTTTATTTTGATCAAACGTTAAACGTTTCATACATGGTTATCCCACTTAATTTTTTAAAAATATTTTTACAATCAACTTTTAAAACCCACAACTACCCAGAACACTAATTCAATGCAATTTATCATGCAATTATGTTTCTTTTAATTTTTTTCCGGGAATAAAAAAATTAAACTCAAAAAAACATTGATTTTTTTTTATTTTCTCTTTACGACCTGGCATACAGAAAGCCACAGACAGGTAGAGATGGGCAGACAAGGACGGAGACTGACAGACTGTACTCATTCTTGTTGCTTCGACAAAAGATGAGAGAAAGGAAAGGGAAGTACACTGCATTCTAGGCTGTACTCCAACCATACAAACAGAAACAGCGAGACGTACAGAGACAGAGACAGCCTCACATAGCATCACACACATACAACAGTTCGAGAACAGCGAACTGACTAAAAAGGCAAAAACGGAGAGACGCCACACAGAAAAAAGAAAAGAAAAAAAAGAAAAAAGAGACAAAACAGGCAAAACACAACAGCGGGCAAAGACAGAAAAATGCATCCGTAGTCAGGGGCTGAAGGCTCATTCACCAACGCTTCGACAAAAAAAAAAGAGCCGCTTTAGACAACACACAGGCCGAGGAAATATTGAAGCAAGATGAAAATACAATGACCCGCATGATCTTTTATTGCCCAGACATCACCGAGCATCAACAAAATGCGCCGATAGTGGCGAGCCATGATGTCAAAACTTTTAAATCCGCGATCACAACAAAAGATCAAGAATGAATTCGGTTCTGTCTCATCAGTCTCTCCCCATGCCTGCCTGTCTGAATCATCCGGGCAGGCACACACCCATCCATCCATCCATCCATCCAAGATTTTCCTTCAATCACGCAGTAGCTGGCAGAGCCTGGCGAATTAGGTCTTTTTGAGAATCGGACAGATACGAGGGGAATTTCACCTTGAAGGTGATCAACAATTTCCCCCGTCCCCCCTCCCCCCTCTTCGGCATTCCCTTTTCCGGAATCACCATCACAAACCCGTTATCCGTCACTGCATCCCTCTTGACCTCAACTTCCGTATGGTCGAGGTGTTTCAACACACGGGAGAATCCGACCAGGGCATCAAGCAACGAGATCTCCATCAACATATGGAGATCCGACCCTTTCCTTGTGAAAATTGAATGCGGGACTTCCTCAATGGCAAGCACGAGGTCGCCAGGCTCGTGCCCCACCTTTTGTTCTGCCGCACCTTCAAAGGTGATAATGTCCCCATTCCGCATCCCCGCCTCGACATAGGCAGTCAGATAGATCCGTTCTTCTTCTGTCTGCCCTTTCGGACAAGCAGAGCACTTACTCTTCCATGCCTTCCCCCTTGCCACACAACTGTCATCGTGCATTTGATTCTGCACCATAAAGCCGGGGCCCATCTGTTGGGTCACTACCCGAAGGCCGGGGCCCTGACAGTCCCTCCTCTCAATGAAGCACTCGTCGGCAGACACACACATGACAGGACGTGTGTAAGAGACGTGAAAGACCTCCCCAAAGAATAGCTGGTCGAGGGAACATCGCAGCTTCATTTTCAACCCCGGGGTCTTTGGGGTGTCAGGACGACCTCGAGGTCTGCCTCCCCCGAAGCCGAAGGCAGAGAAAATATCAAACGGGTCCATGTGGTCAGGCTGCTGTGCTGCCTGCTTGAGCCCCTCTTCCCCGTATCTGTCGTAAGTCTTTCTCTTCTCTGGATCTGACAGGGCTTCATAGGCTTCTGCAATTTCTGAAAACTTTTTTCCTGCTTCGGGGTCGGGGTTCTTGTCTGGGTGATATTTCATGCTCAATTTGCGGTAGGCTTTCTTGACATCGGCGCTGGTGGCAGACTTGGTGATACCGAGAATTTTGTAGAAGTCTCTCGCAACTGCGAGATCTGAAAATGCGAAGAGGAGAAAAAGGAGTCGGAAAGGAAGTCTCCAACTCAAAACTTGTCGGAACATTTTGATACAGACAGAGCACTCGGAAGGTAGTGTATAGGTAACCTCAAATCTGCACCAACTCTCCAATCCTCGAAGGGAAACCGAAGAATTTGTCGAGCTAGGTCTTTGTGGGCGGACGGCTCGAAAATCGGACTTGTCCCACACAACTGAGCCTCGGCACACGATGCCACACACGGTTCACTCCTTCTCCAAAGCCGGGTTTGCTGGTGAACGTGCCTTGAAGCCGAATGAGGTGGTCGGATCTTTCCACGTGTGCCGGAGCAGAAGAAGTGGATATCTCACGTGAATAGACGTCTCCGCAAAAGATCAAGCGCGCGGCCAGTGACAAAACGATGAAGCTCGCACAAGTTCATGAGCGCGACGTGCAGTGAAAAATCATTAATTGCCTCCTTTAATTTCCCCTGACTTTTTTGCCACGTACGTACAGCTATAGATTACCACACAAAACATCACAAAAGGTCCGTAAATGTCCGTAAGATTGGTCTCAGTCAATGGTCTGGTGCCGCAGTGGTGCGTGTGGATGTTCTTGTGGTAGACCTGGCAAGTCAGTGTTTGTGCCTGTCCAAGATGAACAAGCAAGAATCCTTGTTCGTTCCGAAAGGTTCACAGCCGTCTACATCCGTCTCCAGGAACACTGCACACAGGATGTTCCAGTTGGACGGGAAGCGGCTGATGACGCGGCCTCTTATTCTCGTATGTCTTCTCTGCAATGTTATGTGGGCGACGACGTACGAGTGTTTTTTGCCCGAAGACTTTTCAACTGAGCTCGTTGACGGAATGGAGGGACCGATTGCCTTCCAGCCTTCCGATCTTGGGGGCGATTTCACAAATTTTACCAGTGTAGGTCTTGAGTGCGCGGGCGGTTTCTCATGCGGGACATCCCTTTTCGGTAATACCTTACGGTACAACAGCAACTGTTTCGCGATTCTCCGCTGCCACGAGAACGGAAACATCACCGCTATGACTCGTGCGGCTTGCGTTCCTCCAGTTCCCTGCGATCTGCCTCGTAATCTTTCCCTCTCCTTCCCTCGGCTTGAAGGCCTGTGCTTCTGAGAAATGACACAGATGGTAACTCGACACTCACAAGGGATTTCGCGTTCGGGCGTCGGATTGTCGAGTTTCTTAAGTGCGCGGAGGGTTTCCGATGCGGCTACAGGAGGGCCGGGACCCAAGAATGGCATGACGCCGGGGCGGGAGACATGGGGAGCTGCAAGGCCGAGTTCGAATGTTCAGAGGCCAACGGGACAGTAAGCAGGAGAGAGAGGTCGCAGGAGGTTAAGTGCTCCGACAGGCACTGCACCCTGGCCTCTGGGGCCTCTCTCTCCAGCATCCCCGGCCCTCCTGGTCTCAGGGCGAAATTAGAGGACGGGGACGGGCCGGTTCTTTTGAACGATAAGGGAGAAGGCTTCTCTATGCCCGTCTTCACCACAAAAGATAAACTCTTTGCCACGTGTGAGACAGGTATGAAGTGTCAATACTCGGATTGGGATGCAAATTTCTTTGAATTTCTTCGTGGTTGGAAAACCTGGAGAGATGCGGACGATGAGAGCGAGTGTTTTATCAACGTGAAGTGTGATGATGGCAGGTTGGTGGAAACTCCAGAGCCGCCACACGGGAGCAGTCAGACGGTGAGGAGACTGAGGTGCGTCACAAATACCACCACCACCAGCACTACCACCACTACCACTACTACGACCACTGCCACGACCAGTACCCCATTACCGACAGCGACTCCTGAAGGAACGTCTGGTGCAACGTCTTTGCCTTCTCCGTCTCTGTTTCAAGTTTGGTGTTCACATCCGCTGCCTCTCTTTTCTTCTTCCTCCGTTGAACAAGGAAACAGCGCCTTTCCACACACGTGCGCTTGTGTTGGTACATGTCATTCGATGGCATGGTGCATGAGATGATGTCGGTTCGTTGGTTGGTGGCACTCTTATTGCCATGTAAGTCGTGAGTGATGGTCGTCTGGTGTTGCATCGTCGAGGGCTGAGCTGTGTGTGTCTTGTGCGTGTGAGTCATGCTGCTGTTGCTGATTCTGTTGCTCGTGCCGGAAAAAGGAACAATGGAAGAAGCCAGGCAGACAAATAGATTCGTGATGATGCATCGAGGTTCAAATGAGGGACGGGAGCATTACGTGGGCGATAGAAATGTCAGAGGGCTAGTTGCTTGAAAAGAGAAAGAAGAAATGCGGCCAGGTTTGGCAGAGAGATTGGACAACTGGGGAATGGTTTCAGGTTTTTCTTCCGCAATTGGCGTTTCTTTCCCTCCTGAACCGTTCTTTCGTTGTCTGTCTATCTTTAATCTGTCTAGAGTAAATCAGGCTTTAGGTCTCGTACTACACTTCATGTCTTCAGCATTGCTTCAACAAGTTCAACGACTTCGGTTCATGACAGCTTGATACGCACATTGGTACGACGTTTCGAGTTGGACTCCTCCTTGGAGACATTCCTCGAATCTACCCTCGTCGGTCCCTCGAATACAAAACATCAAACAGGAGTCGTGATCAAATGTATACAGGAACTTCCGCACATTTAAATTGAACTGTATAGTTTTAACGATTTGTTTAAACGACACTGGCACGTATGTGTATAGGTTTATGATGGTTAAATATGGAATTGCGATTTTTATTATTTTTTTTTATTAATTTATGTACTCTAGAATTTATATTAAATTGAATGATTACTTTTTAAATATATAGCTAAATTTATGATTAAATTTCATATTTTAGGCAGAGATTTGATGAATCACGCACTAGATCACTCATTTAAACTACTAACCGTGAATGTCAGAAACATTTGATATCGATCGATCAATGGCTAAAAACTTTAGCTAGGACGATTTGAATAATTTTAAATGTATTATAATATGTATGGTTGAATTAATATAATATAGTAGATAAAAAGAAACATTCATGCAATCATAGAGTTAATTTATACAGTTGATTAACTCTATGAAAAGCTATAATCACCTCGCTTTCATTTTATTCACAAGTGTTATGCATGCACCATGCATTGTATGTATACGTGTCTCACTTTCTTAATTCATAGTGCCAGCGGGCAAACCTGCACAGTTTTAACTAGCCACGGCTAAGTCACCTCGTAACCAGCGACTTCTTGTTAATGATCGCTTTTTGTTGAACCATCGGGGCTGCAGTTCTTCCATACGTTGAGCCCACAGATGTTGAGAAGCCTGCAAACACGAGAGAAGCAAAGAGGAGACCAATTTTTCGGCAAAGCTCTGAGAGGATGATCTGTTGCACTTCATTGCACACACGCACACGCGCACACACACACACACACACACACAGACACTCACACACACACACACACACACACACACACACACTTTTTACACACACACACACA
>JAHBMJ010001427.1:0-30000 GCA_018398765.1 Chromera velia
TGTGTATGTGTGTGTGTGTGTGTGTGTGTGTCAATACAGAAACAATTGATCTTCGAGGCGACGGAGCTGGATGTCGACATAGTGTTCAACGACACCCCTCTGGATGCCACTAAAGAGCAGCTTGTTCTTTCGGTAATTGCGCAGCTGGACAGAATTTTGCAGAGGGAACAAAGTCAAAAAGAAAAGCAACCACCGCAAGAAGAGCGGGACGTTTGTGGGGGGGGGGCACAAAAAGAACAAGGACAGACGGAAGAGGAGAAACAAGTTTTGTCTTGACAGCAGGGATGGGGGAGAAGAGAAGCAATAGACTTTATCTCGCCAGCCGGGGGAGCTGCAAAACCGTTTCTTTCATTTGTGTACGGGGGAGAGAAAGCGAATGTGGGCCCTGATGAGTCCATGAAAGCGTAAAAGAATCGTAACGGAGTGTTGTGTGCGTCTTTCTTTGTCTGTGTGCTTGGCGTGAAAGAATTAATGGGCTTTTAAGGGGGGGGCGCAGCACGCAGACATGCAGCCGTGTCGTGTCGTGTACTGATACAACTCTGGTCTGAATTCGCTGTGTTCTCGCGTTCATGGTTGATTGGCGTGAAAGAATTCAACTCATTTGCGTCCATTTTAAGTGCAAGAAAAATATGCCGTGGGTTTCTTTTTGCTTGCGTCCATCCATTTGTGTGCCGGTGCCTCGCAAACTTTCAAGCTGAGGCCCGATGCAGTCAATCCTCCAAGTGACAGCCTGCTTGCGTGCGTGCGTCAGTGTGATCGAGTGACAAAGGCGACATGGGAGCCCGGGGAGCTGGGGAGAGAGGTGAAGACAGGGGATGCATTGTCTGCCCAGACAGACTGTGGGGACCCAACTGAGTTTGCTGTCGAGTTCTTTATGCTACAGGTGCCGTTCTGATAGGGCGTGCGGTCGATCCATTGGACATGGTGCAGCATGCGTCTCGATCCCTCAGTCTCTCTCCTTTTTCCTTTTCTTTTTCAGGGTTCGAAAGGACACGATATCGGGCCTTTCTCTTCTAATCCATTCATCCATCCATCTGTACATTCATTCATTGGTTCATTTCTTCGTCTATCCATCCCTTCATTCACCCATGCATTAATTTATCTGTCCATCGTTTCATTCATTCATTCATTCATTCATACAATGACCCGTTGCTTCCTTCTTTCTTGTCGCCTGTGCAAGTATTTGGCCAAGCATGTGCGTGAGTGAGTGAGTGAGTGAGTGAGTGTGTGTGTGTGTGTGTGTGGGTGTGCGTGTGTGTGTGTGTGTGTGTGTGTGTGCGTGCGCGTGTTGGTCGATCTCGACCATGCCCGTGCATGTCGTTTCGCCTTCAACGTCTCATGACCGTAAATCTGGCCGCAAATGGATGGGCTCATGCATGCATGGATGGATGCATTGGGGGTGCACGCAGAGAGTAACGGTGCACAGAGCAGGTCACACAATGTCGTGGACTTAACAAGTGTTTGGGGGCGGAATCACATTTCTTCTGCCTCAATTATGCAGTGAATGAGTCTGTTTTGCAAGACAATTGAAATGGTCATGCATGCATGCGTGCTGGCTGCAACTTGCTGCACCAAACGTGCATGGATGGATGAAGTCATTCTCGATTCTGTCTATAGGATTCTGTCGTCAGGGGGAGGGGCAGGGAATCGACGGATACAGTATACAACTCGTTTGCAAAAACCATGAATTATAATCATTTGATAAAAAGTGGAAGTTGGATACTATTGGATATAGGCAAAACTGGATGCTAGCCTATAAATTGTCCGCAATAACAACGCCTAGAACAACGCTTCGGCATTTTAGAAGCTAATTTAGAGCTAGAGTTAGAGCAATTACAGCTTCTCTGCCATAAGTCTTACAGAGAAACAAATTCAAAAATATTGAAATCTTGTATATATAGTTAAAATCCAACAGAATGACTATCAATTTTTAAGTTATCTAGTATCACATAGTATCATACATCTAGATCTAGTCAGCAGGACTAGCAGCAGGATGACAGCGGCTTTCACCACCATGCACACTGGCAATCAACAATTAACAACTTAAATCAGAGTCTGATTCAGAGAACTGGTACGCAGGTCTAGGTAGTAACCATGTTTGATTTGATTTGATTTGATTTGATTTGAGGTAGGGCTTAAGCTCAAATCAAATATCCAGTCAGGGAGGACCTAGTCTTTAAAGACCTATCAAATACGATCAAATATTTGATCAATATAACTTTTAACCTCAAATATGAAGGTCCCGAAAAAAGTTTTGCAAGTACCAATCCGTCACGCATGCTGATTCAAATGAAAAAACCTAAATCTTGATAGTTTGCTCTAAAAAAAAAAACGTTTTGAGCTGCACTGAAATTAACGTTTCACCCCTTTTTACTTCATGCAGAGATAAACCGATCAGCTGAACGTTTTCCCGAACAGCTGTGTTGACTTTTCTGGTACTGGAACATCTTTTACGGCCCCCTTTTTGAGCGTCTGCAAACATTTTACACCCCATAAAGACATGTCACACAATCCGACAGGGTCAAACGGGAAGAAGGAGGCATTTGTTTTTAGAGCCGGGTACGTAAAAAAAATATGGTCCGTGCAAAAGGGGGCAAATGTAATTCAGTGTCAGGTGAAAATACAAGGAGCCGAGGGGGAAGGAGAAACTATTTGTGGCTGTGAGTATGCAGCAGTGGCAAGCAGTTCTTTTCAAACCCACCTTATCAATCAGCATGGCTTGACAATCACGTCTGACAAACATGTGCAGCTGCTCCAAGAAAGACAGGAGAAGCAGTCAGAGGGGGCGGGGGGGACAAAGCAGCCTGACGTGCGAACGTTTTTCCCCACCAAAGATGAAGCAGAAGCCGTGGTCGCACCATATGCAGAGACGTATGAGAAGAGAATCAAGTGCGATATGCTGACCACTGACTTTCTGGCCAGTGCTGGCTGGCCTCATCTCACAGAAAATGAGGCATTGCGAAAGCTGGTCAAAGTACTGGACCCCCACTACGATCTCCCGTCTGTAGAGAAGGTGCAGAGACTTCTGCTCCCAACACTAAAGAACGAGATTATTCTGTCAATCAAAGACAGGTTGAGAAAAGCAGCGACCCGACGAGTGTCGATCACCCTAAGACAGTAAGTCAGTAACTCAGTGAGGAACCCTAAGAGGTTAACCTTAAATCTTACCTCAAATATCAAATATTTGAGGTTGAAGCTCAAATCAAATATAATCAAATCAAACATGGTCACTAGGTCTAGGGCTGTGGTAGTGACCATGTTTGATTTGATTTGATTTGATTTGATTTGAGGTAGGGCTTAAGCTCAAATCAAATATCCAGTCAGGGAGGACCTAGTGTTTAAAGACCTATCAAATACGATCAAATATTTGATCAATATGACTTTCAACCTCAAATATGAAGGTCCCAAAAAACTTTTTGCAAGTACCGATCCGTCACGCATGCTGATTCAAATGAAAAAACCTAAATCTTGATGGTTTGCTCTCAAAAAAAAAACGTTTTGAGCTGTACTGAAATTGACGTTTCACCTCCTTTTACTTCATGCAGAGGTAAACCGATCAGCTGAACGTTTTCCCGAACAGCTGTGTTGACTTTTCTGGTGCTGGAACATCTTTTACGGCCCCCTTTTTAAGCGTCTGCAAACATTTTACACCCCGTAAAGACATGTCATACAATCTGACAAGGTCGAACGGGAAGAAGGAGGCATTTGTTTTTAGAGCCGGGTACGCAAAAAAAATATGGTCCGTGCAAAAGGGGGCAAATGTGATTCAGTATCAGGTGAAAATACAAGGAGCCGAGGGGGAAGGAGAAATTATTTGTGGCTGTGAGTATGCAGCAGCAGCAACCAGTTCTTTTCAAACCCACCTCATCAATCAGCATGGCTTGACGATCACGTCTGACAAACATGTGCAGCTACTCTAAGAAAGACAGGAGAAGCGGTTGGAGGGGGCGGGGGGGACGAAGCAGCTGTCCAGAAAGGTAAGGGAAAAGGCAATGGGGGGGCTGCTGACAGTGCTGGAGGGGGGGCTGCTCCTGCAGGGCCCAGCGGGAGGACTAATGTGAAACCAAAGGAGGCGGCCGCAGACGCAAATGCTGAGAAGGCTAGGGGGAAACTTCCCCCTCCTGAGAAAGTCATCACTCCGGGTGAGGAAGGCTACCGACCTCTCTATATTCACCTCTAATACAAGGGGCTTGTTGTCGGCCCTGGCACGGCACAGAGGGTAGCCGAACTTACCAACTCTGGATGCTTAGCTGCCCAGAAATAGGACGGTTCCAACACCAACAGCAATAGCAAATGTATGCGTGGTTCTCCGTCTCACCCCGTTGTTATCTCTCCGCAACTGAATAGAAGCCCAGGAGTACCCACCCCTGGAAAGCCGAAAAGTCAGAGAAAAAGCTCTCAGCAGCTCCCACCACCGATCAATTCGATTCATATTGAAGAAAGTGATCATGAAGAAGAGGAAAAGGAAGTGCCATAAAGCTGAGTGATTGTCACCTCAATTTTAGTACGTGCTCTAACTTTATCGTATCAACAAAAAGTCATATGCAATTTTAAATCTATCAATTTTACGTTCTTAATCTCTATTAGTACTAGAGTGAGTCTCAGTAACTAGTGTATATACACTGCCACACAGGCATATTTTTTTTACGGAACTGATAAGTTATAATTATATATATATTTTTTTAAATTTTTGAAATACACATCAGAAATGTTCTGATAACTATTGTCATGAGAAAAATGATCAGAGTGACAGTAAGTCAGTGACTCAGTGAGGAACCCTAAGAGGTTAACCTCAAATCTTACCTCAAATATCAAATATTTGAGGTTGAAGCTCAAATCAAATCAAATCAAATTAAATCAAATATAATCAAATCAAACATGGTCACTAGGCTGTGGCCCCGAACATAATGTAATCCTGTAATCCTGATTGACTGATCGATTAATTAAACAAAGATATTCTTTTAGATATTTTTTAATGATATACTCTAGCATACTATACAAAAAATCCTTATTGAAAGTACGTTCTACCCTGCAAAAACTTAGGAATTTAGACAGGAATTTACTAGGGAATTTAAAGGAATTTAGATAGGAATTTAGAGGAATTTAGAAGAATTTAGCTAGGAATCTAAAGGAATTTAGACCTCTAAATTCCTAAACTTTGGAGGTTAATTTCTCGTAAACTATGATAACTCATTGATGAGTTAGAACTTTATATTAAAGGTGCTTATAGACCTATATTCGACAGTGTTTTTGAAGCTGATTCAGGTTCATTACTTTAAGTTCGAAGTGAACCTTGAACCTTGAACCTTTTCCTAGCACTAATTCGACGGTGTAAGTCGAGGCCCGGCAGTGGACTGCGGGGCAACCCGGAACATAAATCCTATCCTATCCTAATCCTAGCTTATTAGAACTATAAGCACCGCTAATATCAAGTTTGAACTCATCATAGTTCACGAGAAATTGACCTCTAAAAATTGCTAAATTCCTGTCTTTAAATTCTTTTAGATTCCTAACTAAATTCCTCTAAATTCCTGTCTAAATTCCTAGGTCTTTGCAGGGTAACTTAGAATTTCACTTTTAACGAAAGTTGTAGTTAAATCTGTAGGGATCAAAAACCTTATAGACGTTGCATGCTCACGTATAAATGAAATATGAATGTGCTTTAAATTGCCAGTGCCAAGTTTATTGCTAATTATAGATTGGAACTTGGAAGACTAGTTGGAAGACTGACGAAACGAAGAGTTAGACCAAATCTGGGGCCTGCCGGGCAGTGCCATGCATACAAACCTAAAAACAAATATACCACGAGTGGGACACTGGGAATCAATGAATGAAATTATACACTGTCATATATGTGCATGTCTTTGCCCTTCTTTCAGCTTCTCCTTTGCTGCTTGCTGCACGTGTTTCTTCTTGCGCCATCCTTTTTGGATGTCAACGAGTGCAATGCGAGAAAACACACAGCAACTTGCAGTGAAAAGAGAGGCCAAGAAAAGACAGAAGGCAGGAGAACGGAGCACCACACACACAGAGTAAGAAGAAACCGGAAAATGCTAGGGAAAATGCATAAGTTTTTTGCAAGGACCCTCGACTCTCGGATCGAGACCTGTTTTGCTGTATGTCCGTTTTTTCTTTCTCTTTTTTTTCCTTTGAGAAGCTTGCAGGTTTGACCGGGAAACGCTTCCAGGGCATCATGGATTCATGACATGGAATATAGTAGAGGCCTCGACTGTGCATGCCTTGCTGTCCCTTGCACTTGGCACCCTTCCTTCCCGTCTATTGTCGCACAATTATCCTCAAAACGCCAGTAACGATTAAATCTTTCGGGAAATTATTTCCGTTGTTATCTTCCCTCAATGTGCATGAAGGAAGAAGAATCCACTCGTTCTTGAAAATCTTCTGTCGCAGTACGTGGTCATTCATTTTCTGTATGTGCGAAAAGGAAAAAACACGATTGAGAAAGCCTGAGGGAAAAAAGAGCGATCAAAGCACGACGAGATCTCTGCATGAATCAGGAATCAGAAAAGCCGCCTTTTTCTGTCCTGTGATTACAGTTGTTTCTCTTCTCTTTCCAGCTTTCCCTCCAGTGCTCCCACGACCTCAAATGACCCATTGAGTTCCTAATTCTTCCTTTCCCGTTTCTTCGCTTTTCCCTTCAAACTTCCCCAAACCCACCTAGGCCGTCAATCCAGTCCAGAACCCCAGCTAGCTCGGTCGCTTTTGACTCAAAACTGGTGGGGGTTGAACGGAGGGGGGGCCGAGGCCTGTCCGAAAGGGGGGGCGGTGCCTGCCTGCTGGGCCTGTCCTGCCTGCTGGAAAGGGGGAGTCACACCGGCACCTCCGAAGGGTGCGGCGGCGCCGCCGAAGGGGGCCTGCTGCTGGCCGAAGGGTGCGGCGCCGCCGAAGGGAGGCTGCTGCTCTTGCTGGCCGAAGGGTGCGGCGCCGCCGAAGGGAGGCTGCTGTTGCTGCTGGCCGAAGGGTGCGGCGCCGCCGAAGGGAGGCTGCTGCTGCTGCTGGCCAAAGGGTGCGGCGCCGCCGAAGGGAGGCTGCTGCTGCTGGCCAAAGGGTGCGGCGCCGCCGAAGGGAGGCTGCTGCTGCCCTGGCTGTGCGAAAGGAGGAGCGGCCTGTCCTGAGGGAGGCTGGAGAGAGGGGTAGGTGGAGGGGAGGGGAGGCATCTGGTTGCCTCCGACTCCCTTGAAGCCCCTGCCTGCACACCCGCCGCAGGGGTTCCACGGGCCCTCGCAGATGTACTGGTTGCGTCCAGCTCCGTCTTTACCACCTGCATGCAGAGAATCATAGGGATTCGAGCAAGAAAGGTGTCACACTTTCAATATTGATACGGGAGGTCGAGATGGGCACGTCACGCTCTCTTTTTTTGCATTGCCACTGACGGGGTGAGGCGAGAGAGCACTAGGGAAAAGGCCAGCTTCTCTGTGAAATGCACTGCCGGACAAATACCCACAAACAGCAATACTGACCCTTTCCTTCGCACTGTCCGCACCGAGTCACCATGTTGAAGCCAGGGTGGGAAGGGCTGCCCCCGCAGGTGAAGCACACGTACTTCCTCCTGGGGTCTGCCATGTCGCAGGGGGACTTGTTCTCGTCGAGTCCTCCTGTGCGCACACCCACATCAGGGGGGGGATGAGAAATGCTTTCAAAAAACCAACACATGGGGGAGGGCCGTGGACACCCTGCTCAGGCTTGGGGAGGCAGCGAGAGAGAAGTAAGAGAATTCAGCTCTTGAATGGCGCGGATGAAGACTTCGTCCAACGTGGACTAGGGGCGAGGCCAGATTTCACGGTGCAAGTGCAAAGTGAGAGACCGACGCAACCCTTTCCCGTGACGGTATTGTCTGTGATGTCGGAAAGAAAAGGTGATATGAGAACATGGGACTGATGTTTCCTCCAAAGAATCTAACTCACCTTTTCCTGCGCATCCAGGGCAAGGGCTTCCTCCCATCACGGGTGCGGCAGGAGTGGGAGCTGCTTGAACTTGCTTGAAGCCACGACCGGAGCAGGCTGTGCACTGGCTCTTGAAGTGCATGTTGTACGGGATCGCAGGCTTGCTCCAAGTGTCAAAACCACCTGCAATCACACCATCGAGTCAGGGAGTGGAGAGTTGAATGGAATCTCTCACTGATCGAACCAACCACGTAGGGGGTGGCATTTGTGAGTGTTGCGGAAGAACAACACAAACACCAAGAGTCAATTCCCCAAGAAGGCAGAGAGCAACAAAAATGTATAATAGGAGAGGGGGAGCTGTGCTCACCTTTCCCTTCGCAGGTACCACACCGGGTGATCATCACAAACTGGGGGCCTCTGCAGGCTCCGTTGCAGGTGTGGCAGGGTCCTTTGCGGTGCATGTTGGAGGGGTCACAGGGGTTTCCCCAGGTGTCGAAGTGACCTGCAGTGCGCACAAGTCAGATACAAAGGCATTCATTCATGCAGCTAGGGTGGATGGGCAGAAGGTAGATGCACCAAGAGGAGGACCAACCCTTTCCATTGCACTGAGGGCAGGCAGCGTCGGACATGTTGCTGTTGGCGCCTTGTTGAAGAGAAACGGAGGCTTCAGCAAGTTTCTGTGCACCGTATGCAGCAGCTTGGGCAAGGAACATAACAAGGAAGTTTTTTAAGAGACAGGCTTGAACAGAAGGTGGAACACTGGGAAACTACTTACAGGATCCTATCAGGGCTGATCGAACAAAAACAGTGAGTGGGGAATTTCCAGGGGAAATCTGCATGAGACGGGAGACACACATTTCCGATTACTGCCGGGGTCAGGGGTCCTCAAGCAGAACGCGTGTATCGCTGTGCACGATTTGGGCCCTGGCATGGCGCTGCGCGGCCGCCGGAGTGGTGATTTTTGTGGCGTGTCTCATGCCAAAATCGGCTAGCAAAAAAGTTAGCTCTGCCTGCATGCCCGCGCGGCTCTTCGGCGCTGCATGAATCTGCATGACGATGGCGTCTCTGACATTTTGCGGTGTCACGCAGCAGTCAGGATAATGGGGGAAAACAAAAGCGCCTGATCCGTTCAACAATGATCACTCCTCCTCATTCTTCCTAACTGACCCCTCTGAATTTCTTGTGGGGCAATTGTGCCCAGACTCACTTATATTGGCCGGGTCGAACAACTTTTAGGGGGGTCACGCTGGGATCCACTGATCCAACAACTACAAATAGGAGCAGAAGTCACAAGAGACCGACAGGGCTTTCCTTTTTCAAAGGCGTCGGCAGTGCTGTATTCACCCATATCTGATTATTTTTTGTCTGCAAAATTGCGTTCTGTTTTCATCATGTCCCGACTTTCCCAAGACGTGTCAAGGCCGTCCATTCATGTCTCAAATGTGCGGTCTGTGGAGGGTCGTGACGTCTTTCTTGCAGATGATCTTTTAGAGATTCGCATCCGTGGCTTGGCGCCTTCGTGCGCCTTCTCTTTGAAGTGCCGTCTCGAGGACGATAAAAAAAGGGCCTTCGCCTCTGAGATTGAATATGAGGCTGACGAGACGGGTGCGTGGACGTCCACCAAGGACTTCTCTCACCGTCCCATGGAGAGTTTTGAGCTTTGCAGACCGGCTGAGGGGCAGAGACAGGGAACAAGGCTGTCACAGTCCGATGTCATGCAGCCCCAGAAAGCGTTTTTATCCGTCTGCATCGACGGCCGCTCCGTTGCCAGCACGGTGTGTGAACGGTACTACCACGACGACGCGAATGTCTGGAGGGAACCGTTTCGCAATGCCGATGGGCTTGTTGGCACTCTCTTTTTGCAGAGAAATTCGACGCCTCAAAATCAGGGGCGTTCACCTAGCGGCACCTCAGCGACGCCTGCGGACAAGCAGGCAGTCGCTCGAAGCCGATCAAATTTGTTGATTCTTGACATGTTTGGGACTGGAGGTGGGCTTGTGGAATACAAAGCCTCTCTGCTGGCTGCACGGTTGGGGTGTGATGCCGTGCACATTGGGTTGTTCAATGTGCCCGGTACTCAGTTACCATCCGTTTGGCAGGACATCGACCTTCTGTATCTGAAACGATTCCTGCAGGCGATGCGGTTGAGGTTCCCTGATCCCGAGAAAAGATTTGTACTGCACGGTATGTCGATGGGTGGTCAGCTGGGCATAGCAGCCGCGTCCCTGTTTCCCGACCTAGTCGACGGTCTGGTTTCGGTCAACGGCTCCCCCTTCCTCTTCGACCCCTTCCGCCTTGACGGACACCCCCTGCCTCACTACGCCCTGCAGACTGAAAATGCAGAGTTTGGAACGATAGGAGAGGGGCCAGACGCTTCAAATTTCATCATCACAGAAAGGATGTTCAAAGGCGTAGACCTGGACATCGCCACTCGGAAGAGAAGGGACACGTGGCCGATGGCTCCTGTCTCTTCCATCCGTTGTCCGACTCTGATTGTCGCCTCGAAGGACGACAAGAACTGGCCCTCCCTGGAATTTGCCAAACAGGTCAGACGAATAACTTCAGCCGACCCGGAGACGTCTATCAACTTTCTGGAGCTTCAGAACGCCGGCCACCTGATGGAGCCCCGACACGGACCCGTGTGCACTGTGGTTTATCACGGGGTCTTGAAGATGCTCCTCCAGCAGGGAGGAGAGAATCTTGTGGGGGCCGCTGCTGACTTTGAGTTGGCATACGAGGCAACGCTCGCTTTCTGTCGGAACATTGCCACTAGCGCTCAGAGAGCAAGAAAGGGAGCGAAGGCCAGGTTGTAGATTTGCTGATCATATGAAGATGAAAGACCGAATCAAACTCTAAGTCTTTTTCTGAAAACTACTAGTCTGAACAACTTGAACCTATTCTTCGACATTTTTGAATGATTTTTCTGTATATTTTTAACATATTTCTCAACTTTTTTGTAAAGATAGCTAGAGATAGCCTATAGGGGATAGCGTTAACATTATTAGCGGAAAGGCATAACGCAGAACAAATCAATAAACCAATCACTAAATTAATTAAAATGATATGATAAAATTAATAAACATGTCTTTTCTATAAAATTCTATAAACATTTTGCTTTGTTTTTCAAAAAAACTTTTCAAGCTTTCAATAACATAACATTTAGCCAAACGACGAACGTTCGTTTAAAACTTTGTTAAAAACGTGAAGGATTAGGGATTAGGAATTTAGGATTATAGGATTTATGTACGGATCGAGGATTGGCCTCCCGCCCCGATGCTTAATTATAGCTTAAATCTTTTGCTATTGTGTGCGCTATATGACATATATCATAAAAACTTCTTGGCTTTTCCTTAGACTTCTTCGAACTTCAGTGCTAACTTAACACTGCTAAGCCTTCTCTGTACACGTGTACGCATCATTTCCTCTTACAGGATTACTTTAATAGAGAGAGAAACTCAGAGAATCCTCTACAGTGGGCCATTCGGAGTAGTGGCTGCCAGTGCCTGCATGTGCAAGAGCGCCTTAGTTTCACAAGTTCAACTTGTTCTAGTTTCTGCGTTGCCAGTAGGATCTTTCTTGTACGCCCCTTGTACTCCGAAGAGCTGCGTGAGGTAGACGCCCGTGGACGAAGACGCCCCCGCAGCGACTCCCAAGCCCATGACGTCAAAGTCCCCCAGCAAATTCTTCCGATGGCCCTCCGACTGGATCCAGCTGTTCACAGCCGCACGGGCGCACTTCTCTCCAGATCCCTGCAAGCAGGTACTCCTCCGCAGATGTACACATGATGAAAAAGATTGAGGCCGTAGGAAAACGTATGGACGATCCCAAAAAGCAATACCAAGGAACCTCAGAAATGACTAGGAAGCAGCAGCGAGACGGATTGCGGAATGCTGCGGATTTTGCTTGCTTGCTTGCTTCCTTGCATGCATGCATGCTTGCTTCCTTCCTTTCTTTTTCTTTCCAGAATTACTTTCATCGGAACACGTGACTCTATGCGTGACAGTCAGGTCGATACGATGTCCGAGAGGTTGACTGACAGACTACCTGACTAACGTGATTGATTGCCACGTTCTCCGCAGCAGCCCTTGAGAAGAACGGATAGCTCGCAAACCTCTCATGAGCACCCTCGTGTCCGAAGGGCACTTCTGCCCTCAACATCCGTTGAGAGTGGACCCGCGCAACGTTGGAGACTCCTTGAGACCACCTCAAAGGCGGCTTTCCGTGCATTTCTCTGTAGGCGTTGGTGAACCTCAGGACCGCAGGCCCGATGGCAGACGGGTCGTTGGAAGGGTCAAACTGAAGAGGGGAGGTGAAGGAAGAATCAGCGAGAGAGGACGATTATGGCGACGCAGACGGACATCTTCTGTCTATTGGTATTCAACATAAACGCGTAGAGAGAAAGAGTGGATGGAGACATGAAGAGAGATTGAACGATCTGTAGAGAGGGGGAAGCGGACGGACAGCTGCACAAGCAGAAACAGACGATTTGACAGAGCCAGACATGCAGACAGAGTGTTTTTTTTCGTTTCTTTCCTATTCACTGACAAATCAAGTCATGACGCACAAGCAATCGAGGATATGAACGACAAGTATACACATTCGTTACTTCACACGAATGAGCCTTGCATGGTGAGTAAATGACATACGCACTCGACCGGCTAGCCCATAAGGGAATTGCAAGAGAATGGATGAAACAAACAAGACAAAACGAAGAAGGCATGCAGAAAGCAGTGGCTGACTAACCGACCTTCGCATCTGCCGCTCTGTCACGTTCATCCAGTTTCCTCAAGTCTGTCCCTCCCCTCACCTCCCTCTCCCGAGTTCCCTCCGACGGATCATAAACTCTCCAGCTCCCGTCAGCTTCTCTGATCCGAGCCTGCACGGAAGGAGGGTGGGAGGGAGTGGGGTCATGGCTCAATGTCGTCCTGTCAGGTGTGTGTCCTTCTGCCTGCCTGCTTTTGCAGGTCTCCTCGCTCTTTTGAGGCTGCAACTGTCTGTTCGTCCTCCTGCCCAGGGGTGTGTGTGTTGCGGTTTGCCTGTGAGCGTGTGTATGGCTGTTTCCCTTCCTCTCTGCGTTTATCTCCCCGTTAATCAACTGAATCGTCTGTTTGCGGAACCCATTTCTGAACACACGCTGCACGACCGAGTAGGGACAGCTGGAGGGAGAAAGGCAGGAGGAGGCCCTTAGAACGGACCGCTGAGGGATGTGCACCCCCTCTTTGAAGCTGTGCCTGCTGCGCCTGCCTGTTCTTGTGCGCCTCTCTGGCTGCCTGCAGGTAGTCCCTCAATTGCTCCTGCTGTTGCTGTTCCTTCACTGCTCCAGGGTCGCGTCGCCTGCACGAGATAAGATGATTTGGGTGAGCAGGGAGTGACTGAGGGACAGAATCAAACTAGAAGAGTGGATAGAAATGAAGAATTTAAACATGGAGAAGGATGGATTGCAACCAACGGAACTGCATGCTGACATGATGACTCAACTCTCTCTCCCACTCAATCAGAATATATGTCTGCGTACGATCAGACAGGCTTGTAGACGCGGTAAACGTGCCAACGTGTCCATGCACGTGCATACGTACACAATGCGCGTACATGTACACGTGAAGTCAGTCAGGCGCGGAGAGGAATACACACCTGCGTGTAAGGCTGCACTGAGGCAGACAAAAAAAAAAAAATGAATGACTGCATCGATGGTAGGCATACTGCGGAATATTGTGGGTAAGGCACAGTCAGCCTCAAAAACGGAGAAGCTGAAGATTGATGAAAGAGCAACCTGATTGATTGATTGATCGATCTGCATGTGAGAAGGACCGACCGACCGACCTCTTGAAATCGAATGCTCCCCCGCCTGTTGTCCTCTTTTCCCTCTGACTCCCCCCGAAATCCCTGTCTTCCCCCTTCCCCCTGTTGAGAGAGGAAGCAGCCCCCGTTGTTCCCTGTGTCCCCTTTTGAAGGCTCTGGTGACCTTGTGTCTCTCCATTTGCTTCTCCATCTCCGCCTCCTTCCACGGAGATCCCCGTATCACCCTCACCACCAACAACACGCTCAGATCCCGTTGACATATCCTCCAACAGACTCTTCGCAAGCCACAGACGGGGGTAGGCGGTTTCGACCGACGGGTGCACACTGAAGACGCCTGCCTTCTCCGCAAAACCCATGGCCTGCGAGTAGACAACAAGAACTTCTAGTGCATGAAATTAAGCAAAGGACAGGAGCCACGGAAAGTAGGGTAAAAGTGACTGACCTTCAGAGCTCTAACAGGCCTGGTGTCCCCCCCTACAGCTGCCTGGAACTTGGGGTTTGACGCTCGAATGGACTGGAATCGAGAGATGTCTGCAGAACAACACCCATACATGCAGGGAAAGTATGTATGTTGTTTGCAATTTTTGTGGACTTTCGCTGAGAAGGTATCTTTAATTACGAACAGACGGTGTCCCACCTGGGTTTTCCACAACGTTGGTGGCCACCTGCAACAGCAGATCAATGCAGGCCTTCCTTTGGGAAGAAGGAAGCTCCATCAGGTCCCAGAGAGACGAGGTGATTAGGGCAACGGTTTTGTCACTCATTTCGGCTCCCGTCTCGTCAGCAACAGACCCCTCTCCCTCCTCTTCTTGTTCTCCAGCCTGAAGCAAAACGCTCGGGGGCTCAGAAGACACCACCCCCCCTTTACTTTCACTAGTGGCAGTGGCTGCGCGTCCAACCACATAGCCAGGACCGCTACCAGAAAAGGGAGTTACTGTTGGACACTGCCGCTCTGACTGTGAACCTGTTTGTTCAGAAGACTCAGATTGCCCCATTATAATCAGATGCATAGGCGTTTCGTGGCCTTCCCTCGTGCTAGACACAGTAAACTTACACGATTTTTGAAATACTCTGCAGATTGAGTGTCTCTGGCAGAGAGAACTGATCAGGTCAAACCGTAAAAGACTCAAATACTGTTCTGCAGAAGACTGTCTACAAGTAGACGGGCTCTTTGCGCGAAGCTCGGAATGGCTCTCGAGTAGATCCGATTTTGAAGGTCAGTCGCGCATGTAATCGGTTTCGTGCAGACACAGACAAAATTATCCCCGCCTGCACGAGCTCGATCCTTATATAATTGCAAGATGGTCCTGCAAATTTAAACTGTCAGAACGTACTATACTCTCTATAGCATCGTTACCAGACTTGTATCCGAGAGGTTTGGACCAGGTGATCGGTGTGTCCTCGAAATCGCTTCTCTTTGGGACCCTTAAATTTGGTCGTGTCTGTTGTTGGCAACTTGGCGCTTGGGTGACTGTTCATCTTGTCTCCAGCTGCTTGGGTCAGGATGACAGCCGTCTTCTCTGACAGATCCTTCCGAGACTTCTCGGAGGAAGGGGACAAGCCTGGTGGGTGTATTCAGAAGCGGGTGGTTGATCAGTTGGAGTATCTTGGTTTCAAACAGATGACCCGCATTCAGATGCTCTCCATCCCTGAGATCTCTGCTCGTCAGGACTGTCTTGTCAGGTGTCAGACAGGCAGTGGGAAGACGCTCGCTTTCCTCGTGCCCCTTGTAGACCGTCTTTTGAAAAAGGGGAGACTCAACAGAGACGAGGGGACCCTTGCGATGGTCATTTCGCCTACGCGAGAACTCTGCGCGCAGACTGAAGAGACGTTGAGGAAGCTGACCCAGATGACTCCTTGGATCGTCTCCTGTGCCATCACAGGAGGGGAGAAGAGAAAGTCTGAGAAAGCTCGACTGAGAAAGGGTGTCACGATTATCTGTTCTACGCCTGGGAGGTTGGTGGATCACCTTGAGACTACAGCGTCTTTCAAGGCAGGCAATGTTGAGATGTTGGTGTTGGACGAGGCAGACCGTCTCCTTGATATGGGGTTTGAAAAGAACATCCACAAGATACACGAAATGCTTCTGCAGAAAGCAGCTGAGTCAGGGAATTCTGCTGTTGACAGTTTGGGCATTGCGAAGGAGATGTTGCAGGGTCTGGAGGAGGAGTCGGGGGCAGGTGAAGGGAATGGGCTTGCATCCGAGGGGGGGGTTGTGAGTTTCGACAGTCCGGGGCTGTCGTCAAAGAAACATCCGAGGAAGGGGAGAGATGGACCCGCAAAGCCTGTCAAAATACCTGTAAAACAGGAGGAGGGGTTGGGGGATGGAGAAGAAGAAGATGACGGAGATGAAATGCTGTTTAACTTCGCTTCACTTTCCAAGCCTGTGTCAGCCAAATCGCTCCCAGTCTCTCCCAAAACAAAGATCAAGAAAGAAGAGGAGGAGATTTCAAGAGGAAGTGGAAAAGGGGGTGGGGGAAAGGAGGTCAAAAAGGAAGAAATGATTGCCCAGATGAAGGAAGAAAAGCCAAACTCAGCATCCCCACCACCACCACCACCAGCAGCAGCTGCCAAGAGGATCCAGGTGGTCCTTGTCTCAGCAACCCTCACGCCTGCAGTCAAGCGTCTGGCTGCGTTTCTTCTCCGGAAGGATCACAAAGCAATCGGCCTGGACCTCCCGACAGGTTCTGTTGGACTTGCAGGGCCTCCGACTGAAGCCCTTCCGTTGCAGCCTGCAGAAAAGAGTCATTCAAAGAAAAGTGAGGGAAAAGGGGAAGATGATGATGATGAGGGGGACGTGGAAGCGGAGGCAGCTGCTGAGCTGCGCATCGATGCGCCATCCCGGTTGCGACAGTTCTACTTGATAGCGACTCTGAAGACTCGCACAGTCTTGTTGCTTTCTTTTCTTCTAGAGAAGGCCCCGAAAGGCAGAATTGTGGTTTTTGTCTCTTCCTGCGATTCCGCAGATTTCCTTCACGCATTCCTTCAGAGTGCTCGCTGGCCGACCGCAGAGGTCGTTCGGGGGGGTAAACCTGTTCCCTCTCGGGGTGCGCACCCCCTGAGCGATGTTGACATGACAGGCATGGACGAGGAGGAAATCGCAGCAGCAGCGATGGAAAGGGGGAGATTCAACCGAAATAAGGGGAATGAGGGAAGGGGGGGGAACAGGGGAGGGGTGGATTGGAGCAGCATGGCAGGTGATGTGATTTTGGACAATGCGGTGGGTGGTCCCATTTCGGTGTTTCGACTGCATGGGAATCTAGAGAAGGAGGATAGGAAGGGAAATCTGGATGAGTTCTCGAACACTGAGAGGTCTGTGTTGATCTGCACAGATGTAGCAGCTCGAGGTTTGAACCTTCCTGCCGTCTCGTGGGTTGTGCAGTTTGATCCTCCTCAGATGGCGGAGGAGTACCTTCACAGGGCGGGGAGGACCGCCAGAATTGGGGCGGGGGGGAATGCTGTTGTGTTCTTGCTTGAGCATGAAGAGCGGTTTGTTGACTTGTTGAAAGAGAAAGGAGGAAAGTTAAGTGCGCTTTCTGAAGAGAAGGTTTTCACCGCTTTCAAGGAAAAGCACACACCCCCAGCGTTGTCTTCGATCCGTAACCCGGCGCCCTTTCTTCTCTCCTGGTTTGCGAAGTTCGTTTCGTCCGATCCCAAACTTCATGGGCTTGCACGGAAAGCCTTCCTAGCAACGTCTAGGGGATACAGGACATTCCAGCGCACTCTGAAGCCGATTTTTGATTCTTCCAAACTTCACTTGGGCCGTTTGACGTCTTCTTTCTTCCTTGATGAGACCCCCCTCAAAGTCGCAAAAGCGGCAGCACAGGATGGAGACGGGGGGGGGCAGGAGGGGGCCGGACAGGGCAGGGGAGGAGATCAGAGGGGACATTGGGGGAAACACGTGAATGCAAAACAACAGAGACCTGGGAAAGTGGCTAGACTCCGTGCGAGATCAGAAGAGCACTCACGTGCGCAGCAAAAGCGAAAGCCTGCCGTCCCCGATATTGAAGTGGTCCCTTCGGGGCCCGGTGGGAGTGGGAAGGGAATGCCGGGGCCCATGAAGAAGTCGGGGGGGTGGGCGGGTCCGCCCGCGGGAGGAGATGAAGACTTCGTTGGGGCTGCACTTGCAGCGATGAAAAGTTCAGGTGCATTGCTTGCCAAACCTGGAGATGGTTCAAAAAAGAAGAGGAAGGGAGGGAGAGAAGAGGGGGGAGAGGGAGGGAAGAAGTTTCGTGAGAGGGGAGGTGACGAAGCTCGTGGAGATGCAACAGAGAAAGGACGTTCCAAGTTTTCCGCCTCCGCAGGGGGGAGGGGAGGGGTGATCAAGGACAGGGCATTCGTGAAGAAGGGGGGCGTCCAGAAGGAAAGGTTTGGACCCCCCAAGAAGTCTGAGAAGGTAGCACAAGGGAAAGGAAAGATGGGCAAGCAGTCCTTTCAGTCCATGATCAGGTCTGAGTTTGCAGCGTGATCTCGCCACCATTGAACAGCTAATGCACCATAAACGTATATGATCGTCTACAATAGTACTTGATCGTATCATGCCAGTGGATCCTATAGCATTGTTTATATGATTTGCATGTTATAATTTTTCATATAGAATCACACATATATAATTAACAATTAATATAGAATTATATTTGTTATTAATGCTAGACGGTAGCATAGACCGTACTATATTTTTTAATAATAGCCTACATATGACATTTACTAGGACGTGGTAGTGAGAGTAATAGATAGTAGGATATAGTGGGACGTAGATTCCATGCTCAGCACACTAAAATGGTCTAAACTTCACGAATAATTTCCCGGGCTAAATTGTATTTAACTAGCTATTTAATTAGTATAGTAGTTAGTATAAGGAATTTAACCCGGTTTGGTAACTAGTTTGGTAAGGTAGCCTTCAAAGTTAGCTGGACTCGCTGCTAGAGGCTTAGGGCTTTGTAGTATTTAACATCAAACTACATCAAATTAATTGCAAGTCAAATTGCGCTTACAAAACTAACATTAGTACTTATCAGTCGTGCACCCGCACATATACTCGCACGCCTGAGAATTTATGTGCATCAATGATTAATAAACATCTAAAACTAATATAAAGTCTAGTATAAAGTCTACCATATAGCTCTTTGAAAAGACATTTCACAAATTTATTGAAAATTCAAAGGTGGAGTCTCCGCCTGGCTTGAAGGCGGCTGTTTCCAGATTTCAATCGGATCGACCCTGGAAGGGGGGGTCGTCACTGTGCTTTGTAGGACTTCTGCCGTCTCTGTCCCAAATTTGGCGATTCCACTCCTTCCACCTCTATTTATTAATACATTGCCGGGACTCAGAAGATTCGAAGGGACGGCCGAACCAGAATTCAAAATGGCATCGACTCGCGTTCGAAGGAGACGCAAGGCAGTGAGCATGCGAGGTTGAGTCAGCAACGTCTGTGCCATCCTTTGCCCCTCTGCCTGCATTGCTCGAAGCCTCTCGTCACTAATTCCCCTCAAAGTCTTCATCAGTTCCGGTAGTCTCTGTGAGGGCCACCATATGCACCAGGCAGAAAACTCTGAAAGCTCATCCCATGGAGGGATTGCATCATTTGCAATCATCACGGGGACAGAACCAAGGAGAGTCGCCTCTATCAAACGATGCGAAGCTCTACCGTTTCCCTGCGGGGCGAAGGTGAATTTCGATCTGAGCAGCACCTCTTTGTATCTCAACGCCTTATCAGAGGACTCCAACGTCCCCGCAAACCCCCCGCAACTCTGAACCCACCCATTTCTCTGAAGAGACACCAACACGTCCGTGTCTGCTGACGACACAGCACGACAGAGCTTCTCCCGCACCTCCTCTGCAGAAGCGAACCACCCCTCAAAACTCGCTAGGATGTCCCGATCTCCCGGGATGGGAATTCCCTGTCCCCCCGGCGCTGTCCTCTGTTTCCATTCTTCGAGGAAGGCATCATGGGCACGCAGGTGAACAGGAACGTCAAAACCCTGACGGAAGAATTTATGACTCGACGAAGCCCGAGCGAGAATTGCAAAGTCCCCGTCGATTCTGAAGGAAAACAAAAAAAATCACGGAATAGGTTAATGAAAGGATAGAAGAAAAAATCACGATACGTTTCAGGCAAATCAACAACTACGGAAAGAACCGAGCAGCCCCCTTTGTTTGTGCGTCAGCTCACACCAGCAAGTTGGATTCTGGACTACACTTCGGTGTTTGGTGCTCTCTGTCCTTGGACTTTCATTAGAACTCCCCCTCTGTATTTCCGTTTCTCCGCCTCTACATAACATCTTCCGTCAGCCCCCTCCCTCATTCTTACGATTGAATCTCGCGTCCTTCTTTGCTCGCCCACTTCCTTTCTTCCTGTCTCGATCTGCGTCTTTTCTGCCCAGTTTTCTCTTGTGCAGTTCATAGACTGTGCTTCGTTTCTGATCATACAAACTCGTGCTCCTCTAAGAATTGACCGCCGGTATGAATAATACACGACCTTCCAACTGGTGCTTGTGAAACATCACAGAATCAAACTCTCACTGACTGACGGAATCACGGATTGACTCACATCCCCACCTTCACGCTCGCTCCCTCCCTCTCCCGCAATCTCTCCCCCTCCCTCTCTCTCCCTTCGCTCTTCCACACACACACACACACACACACTGTGGCCGTCACTCCCTCCCTCCCTTGCCCCCTTCTTCACTAGCACACACATCCAGCGATCTACTTGCATGTTCACTGACCCGTCCACTCTCTCTCTCTCTCTCTCTCTCTCGCGCGCGCGCGCGCGCGCACATACACACACACACACACTCACTCACTCACTCACTCACTCACTGGATAACTCAGTCACTCACTCACTCACCCAACCAGCCAGCCCCGCATCCACTCGCTCAATGACTGTCTCACTCACTCACTTAGTCACTCACTGAGCCAGCCAAAAACCCACCCTCTCACCTACTTGTAACTCACCAAGCGACCTTCTGACCCATCCACCGAACCACCCACTTCCTCACCGGCCCGTCTACCCATGCCCTCACTTGCTCACTTACACCCCTGATGGACCTGCTGAATTCGGGAAAATGGATCTGGGAGAAATAACACAACAAAGTGTACTGCCTGGTTGATTGACTGACTGACGCTGCGTATTCGTCATCCGAGTGGTCCTGAAGCAGGTGGTTCCTTCCCTGGTTCCAGAAGGGCAGAGACCGGAGCCTTGCAAGGGTCCAGCCCTCGTAAGTCTCAAACTCTGCGCCCTCAGCGTATGTCCAGGGAAGAAACCAACAGGCCTCTTGGGGATCAGAGACAATCTCAAAATCCCGAGAGGCCACCAGAGGATCCAGCACTTTGGTCTGAAATTCGTTCTTGCAGTCTTCCCACCGTCTATATGGAAATCGCTCAAACAGACGGCAAAAAAACGCATCCCACCCATCGCACTTTCCGTAAACAAAGACTTTGGACGTCTTGCCGATGCACCTCTTCAAGTCGAAACACTGTTCATTTCGCAGAGAACAGTGACGATAGTGCAGGAGAAATCTTCTCTTCCGGGAGGAGAAGAGAAACCCGTAGAGGGGCAGAAACGTCAACTGCTTTGTCGTCTCAAGATGAAAGATGAAGCTGTCAATGAGTAGGAACAGACAGACAAACAACGCGAGGAGGAGAAGAACAATCGCCCCTTTCGATCGTCTGCCGAGCCATCGAAAAACCTCGGCTTTCAGATAAGAACAAATCTTTCGGATTTTCGTCGACACCAAAAACCACCTTTTTCGTACCCTCATGATTGCACTTGCTCTTACGTGCCAAAATAAAAATTGAGTGCCCAATCACAGAGCTTGAAACCAAGCAGTAAGACTGTTCCAGATACAGAGATCGAATGATTTGCGCGACGGAACTACATGAAGGCGACGACAGTCTGCATGCTCGTTTTTTCTGAGTCTCCTTTTCGTAACTGTCCTTTCCTTCATCAATTCAGCTTAGAATGATTGCCATTTCCGTCATCATTTGTATCCACATTCCACCAAAGTCCAGTGCACTGAGTGCACACAGTCCAGCACTGTGGATCGAAGCAAACGCTGCCAACCTGAGATGTGAGGCTACAAGTGAGGTGTGGCGTTGCTGTTGTCTGGCATGCACTGTGCGTGATTAGTGTTGCCGTCGGACCACGTACGTCGTACCGTGACTCGTTCGTACGGCGGCAGGATATCCGTGGCAGGCCCCAGGGCAGGCCCGGGCCGGCAGGCCTGGCATCTAATTCCCTCAGCCGCGGGCCGGGTAAAGACAGCAGGGGCCTCGGGGTGGGGAGACCCCCCACAATGATGCTCCCCACCTGCCCGAAGCCCCACTATACCCCATTACTAGAAAGATTTTCAATTAAGGCAGGGGAAAAAGGGTTTATATAAGCGTTCACTAGCGTTTACTTGCCTGAATGTATTCCCCGAATGTACTCGAAAGACAGATAAAAGACTCTTCTTAGTACTACTAGAAATTACTAGAAATTAAGGTTTTCAATTAAAGTAAATGAATGAATGAATGCAAGAAAAAGGTTTATTTCAGTGCTCATCTGCTCAAAGGAACCTCAAAGGCTTGGTAAAAGCTTTCTAATGTAGAGAAGACATAAGTATTGGGTTAGGTATCGGGGGAGTTCAGTATAGAATGGACCGATTTAGAGTCTAGACCAATCAGGTTTTAAACCTGAAATATATGCTTCAAATTATTCATACAGATATTGTTATGTATATAAACCTGACGTTTAATTAGCTAGTAATAGCAAGTAATACTAACATTACATATTGACTGAGAATTTGATTCTGAATCCTCATCCTTTACTTACCTTTACTATAGTTTTTACTTAATAAAAAAAAATAAATAAATAAATTATCTTACAATATGATAAGAACCCAGAGAAGTATATGCTTTTCAGACAGCTGAGCGTTTTAAGTTCTCCTACGGTGCACCGTTTGTTGAGAGAGGACACGGTCTCCATCGGGTTAATCAATCATATCTTCCTCTATGGATCGATCAACGTGATACATGCAAGCGCGAAAAAGACAAAATGCACGCAAAAAAAAGAAAAATCCAAAGAGCAAAAAAAGATAAATGCATGTATCTCGCTTATACCGTGCGCACAACATATTCGTCTGCTATAGCACATTATCATAGTGCCATATAGTCACTCGATTCCAGGATCAACAAACCGTCCGCGCTAGAGAACGCTATATCTAAAACAAGACTTGCATGAACATACATAAACATGAACTGCCAGGATCTAGGCTCCAACTAACTCCAACAGCTATAGTCATTCATTCATTCACATATTTTTAATTATGAATTAATTCTAGAATTAATTTAATTTATATAAGGTTTTAGGATCATAATCTATGTTGATCACAATGTTAAGAGTAAGATCCAGAGTTCTGAATCTTATATCCCCGGCCAGCAGTGGAAATTTGAAGGTTGACTCAATAAGTAAGGTTGACATGAGTCGGGTGCTCTAGACTGAGTTTATTGCAGATGGCCTCGACAAAGTCCCAGTAATTTTTCGCCGTCTCGCCGTAGTCTGATACACTGTCTCTGCAAAGCCATATGCATATCATGACGGTCAATTAATGACATTCGTTCACCACCACTAATTGGTAGCTACAAACAACTGATTCACTCAATGAATGAACGATGCTCCAGGCAAAGCCAAGATAAGCTAAGACAGAACCATGATATTTCACACATCCGCATACACCTTTTCTTTTTAGCTGTCCCTGCGATGTATCCCAAGAATGACTTTGAGCCTGTCTGCTGCAGATTCCTTCCCGGACTTCTATGCTGGAAGCACCACCACAAACCTGCAGGACATATCGGAATAAAATCGAACTTCAAGCTTCTTAAATAATACGTAGACACGTTTGGAGCATTCTTAATTTCCCCCCCCTCTCTTTAAAAGCACATTGAATTCATACATCTGCACGGATCCTGGCCGATTAGTCTGCATGAAATCTCATTGATTAATCTTATCTTGCTCACGAGCTCAGGAAACGCTGCATCGACAGAGGCCCGCATTCCTTCTCCGACATTCGGTGGGAAGGATGTTATATACCTCACCGTCTCTGAACATGCAAAGGTGGCACCTGCATGCTGAAGAGAGTTGAAAAAGGGTAGGATTTTGCGGAGAATTTCGGACAGGTTGTTGGTTTTTTTCATAACCTGTATGTACCCGAATTCAGGTGATCCTCTTAGCCAGACTTTCAACTCGCTATCACACGATTGCTACCCCCCTCTCCCTACAGGCCAGTCATCTGCATAACCTCCGGCTTCAAGTATCAGGAGGCAGACCAATCTCTCCTTCTGAAGCTGTGTCGGAGTCCAACTCAGAAAATTGAGAGAAGGACAGCTGGATCCCTTCATGCAACTCCTCCTCTTTTTTTTATAAAATCATCAGGCCGTCAGACAGCTTTTTCATGATCTGAGGGGGGATTTGATTGCCATGATTCTGACTTCGGGTGACAAGTCAGCAAGTCCCCCTTCCCCCAAATCTATCCCTTCCCCCCCTAACCCACGAATGGCCAAACCCAACTTCTGAGCCTCTCGGATGCGCATCTGAATGCGGTCTCACTATGATATTTCTGATCAGATGAACTGACGGCCCGATAGTAGGGGAGTGGAGAGGAAAGTAAGAGGTGTGTGGCAACAGCCACCCACCCATTTTCCCAACCACTCACCCACCTACTCCTCTCACTCACCCATTAATTTTACTGAACCCTCCTGCAACTGATTCTCTGCCTCTGGATCCTCTGTTCCTGTCCTGGGCAGGAGTAACAATATGCCGTTCCAGCAAGGTCAGTTCCACTCCCGCCGAAAAACGATTCACTCCTCCTACTCCGATGCCCACTCCTTGACTGACTGTACTATAGCAAACGTGAGGCGTGTTTGCAGGCCAGTGAGCGCCAGTGAGGTGGAACTGGTTGAGAACGAAGTAGTCCATACGCATATGCTTCATATTCCTTGAACGTCCAGGGAAGAGGCTTCTTCTGACCGAACTTTGCCAGGAACACGGTTGCATTGAGACGCAACCCAGCGTTGTACAGAGCGTGGAATAAGGCCTCGGCGCTGATATCAGTCAGGTAGAGGGAAGTGACGAGATCGCTCTTATTGGGAGCAACCTTTGGGCCATTGCCCACCCTGTCGATCGCCCTGCAGATCCTTTTCTGCACCTCTTCCCTCTTTGCCCGGAGATCACCATTTGGCAACTGGAAGGTGGAGTTCGATTGCATGATTGGAATGTGCAACTGGAAGGGGAAGGAAGTCACTTGAAGACAATCCCATAAGGTGCAGCCTGCTGGTCCGCCTGTTTCATCACGGTAGACGTTCTTGTCGTTCTTCATCTTCCACTCATCCTTGACGACGGCCTTAATGCCACTGAAGGTTGTTTTGATCAAACAGCCATCAAGATCAAATCCGGACCAGCCTGCAAAAAAACACCCAAAAAGAAATAAATGAAAAACGAAATCAGGAAAAATGAAAGAATGATGAAAAACTGAACAATTCCAAGTTTGATGCTGACCTTCACGGCGAAGACGACGTCCTCCATGGTTATTGGTTCCTTGATCTCCAAAGGAGTAAGGGAAGTAGGTAACTCACTGCCCCCATGGTTCTTTGTCTGGACAATGGACGTCCATTTCGTAGCTAACGAAGTCTTCGATGAACTTATCCGACATTCATGGGGCACGGTGTTAAGGGAACGCTTCCAAATTTGAGGGCTGCGTCCTCGAGGGGGGCCCTGCAGGTCCCCGACAGCTGCATGCATGAGGATTCCATCATGCACGGCGTCCCTCTCTAGGGTGGCGGTGGAGAAGCGGTGGAGGGGCCTCTTTTGCCAGCCCTGCCGGCGAGCCTGGAGGAGGGCTTCCTCCGAGATCCTCCCACCCCTAGACAGCAGATCTCCCAGCTCCATCAGCCCCAGGGCCTCCACCCCCGAGTTTTGCCGTGTTTGGGCAAACGATGCGAAGCTGGCGGTCGCTTGCCGCGCCACGGGCTTCAACTTTAAAGTACTCTGCAGGCTTTTTGAAGAAGACTTTTGCTGTCTTCAGCTACGCTGCTACTTCGTCACCGGGGGAGTACTGACTGCAGAGGTTCATTGAGTGAACGTCTTCCTGGTATGGAGGGGGGAGACGTATATGAGAACACTTTGTGTATGAGTGCTCCCAATTCAATACGGTCCCCCCTCTCCATGGAGCCAAGGAGAGGAAAACCACACACATTGCATATAAAACGCACACAGGCAGACAAAACTTCCAGAAGAATTTCTGGAATCTCTGAGAGGCGGAGGGGCGGGGGGTTGTGGACATTTGTCCCCTGAGCTTCCTGGACAGCCCACCGCAAAAATAAAAAGTCGTCAAAGTCTTGAGCGAGGCCTGCAAAAACACTAAGATGATCCACCTCCTGGACCGTAGTACAAAATAATTTTAAATATTCCCAGAACCCTTTCTTGCCGCCCATCCCCCCCAATAAAAAATTTAAACGAAAGTGGAGATCCACGAAATCCCTCACAGTCGTCTCTTGCACATCTTTTGTCTTTATGTAGATCTCAGCCAACCGACCGAAATCGGCACATCATCGTATAGTCGCTCTAAGGGCTTCGTCTCCCTCCAACTCCCCCCTCTCTGACAAAGCCCTGGTAAGATGCTGAGTGCATTCTGAAATAAAACGCTTCTTGTCAGTCTCTGTACTCAACATGAGCTGAGTGATGTGTCTGAAGACCTGCTGCACACGGCAAGCACAGTCAGTACCCGACACCAGCTCTCTCGCAAAAACTTCATAGGGAGACTTTAAACCACTACGTCCCAAGTTCCCCTTCCAACCATGCATATATTCAACCACCCTCCTGTCATCTTGTCCCAAATCCCCCAAAAGTGCAAATGGCCCCCCTCTTCAAACATTTAGCCCCCTGTTTTTACCCAACCGGACCCCAGACCGAGACGGAGACGCCCAACCGATCCCACCTTCAACCTGCACTGCAGGCAAACCGGCCATCTGGACCTGCAATAAATGATAGAAATGACAATAACCTCCATTAATTGATCATTCCATTAATTGATCATACTCCTCATTCTGTTTCTGGCTTGCTGTCTGACTAATTGAGAGATGGACTGCGCGACTGCCTGACTCATGACGGACTCATTCATTAACTGATTAAAGACTGGCTGTCAACGACTAACGCGATGACTGAACGGCTGGACGATGGCATCAACAACTTATGTACTGCCTGCTTGACTGGCTGACTAGGTGGCTGACAAACTAACTAGCTCACTGGCTGTCTGTTT
The DNA here is from genome assembly GCA_018398765.1 of Chromera velia. NCBI lineage: Eukaryota > Chromeraceae > Chromera > Chromera velia. Next base: position 26,993 of record JAHBMJ010001427.1, read on the forward strand.
CACTGACTGGGTGACTGACCTGCCGAGTTTTTTCTTGTTTTTTGTTTTCTGCCAATAAACTCATTCTCTCTCTCTCGCTCGCTCCCTCCCTCCCTTACACACACGCACGCACGTACACACACACACATACACACACATACACACACACACACACATACACAAACACAGATAGACAGACAGACTATATGTTTCTTCTTCTCCCTTCTTTTCTTCATGAACAGAACAGACAAAAAGAAAGAAAGAACAAAGATAAAAAAACAGCACCAACAATCAAACAGCGTGGGCAGAGGGCCCAAAAGGTGAGAGTTAAGCGCCCCTTGCCTCTCTACCTCCCGATAGACTTTCACATAATCACTGGTTTCACACACTACTCCTCTGCTGCTTCCACTCAAGACAAGAAAGAGAAGAAAAGAAAACAAGGCAAGAAAAACCAACAAAAATTAAAAATGATAACAAAACGAAAAAAGAAAACTACACGTGGGGACCGGCACCGTCATGTTCGTTAGACAGAGGTGGGGGGGTGGGGGGACGTCCTTGCGGAGGGGGATTTCTTCTGATGTTATGTCTTTGTATCTTGTGGGAGGACTCTTTCGGCGGTAACAAAACTCTTCAAAGTCCCATACCAAAGGAGCGACGGTGCTCAGTTGCTTGAACCTTCTCTAAAACCTCTTCTCTCTCTTCAGGACTCCAGCTCTGATGGTGAGTCATACGTGGACCCATTGTTTGCGTGCTTGCTGTGGGGTGAAAGGGAAGGGGCGGATCCAGGTGTGATGGGGGATGGGAGCTCCCCCTCCATCCCTTCTTGGGAGTGTAGGTCTTGATGTTGTTGGTCTGTAGAGATCGGGATGGGGGCGGGAGCTGGAACAGGTTCGGCAAGGGCGGCTGCACTGGAACTGGAACTGTTCTCATCTATTCTGTGCAATCTTCTTGACTTTCCCGGTGACGATCTTCTCCAAGGGGGTTATTGCGGGGGGGCGGGCGGGAGGGAGGGAGGAGGGGGTTCCGAAGAAGATGAAGCAACCGAAATGGCTGAAGGAGATGAAGATATTGAAACGGCTGGAGGGTGGGCTGGGAGGTGGGTTGGAGGTTCTGCGTTTACTGCTGGGATTGCTGAGGAGGAGGAGGAGGAGGAAGAGGAGGCGTGAAGGGACGACGAAGGAGGGAGAGCCTGTAGAGGGGGGTCTGCAGGGGATGAGGAGGCCGATGAAGAGGGAAGAGGGGGGGCGGGGGCGGGCAGACATGCAGACAGACAGACGGACAAACAGACAGACAGACAAACAGACAGACAGGCTATATCGTCTTTTCTTCACTTCACCTTTTCTGAATCGTTTCCTTTCTTTCAGACAGACAGGCAGACAGACAGAGAGAGACACACACACACACACACACACACACAGACACAGACACAGACACAGACATAGACACAGACATAGACACAGACACACACACAGACAGACACGCACACAGACCCACATATACAGACCCACACACACAGAGACACACACACATAACATACACATACACATACACACACACACATACACACACACATACACATATACATACACACACACACATATACACACACACATACACACACACACACACACACACACACACACACACACACAAACACACACACTGACACAGACACAGACACAGACATAGACATACACACAGACACACAGATACATAGACATGCATAGATATACACACAGAGACACATACACGTACAGACATACACATGCACACACAGACACAGAGACACAAACACACACACACACATACATATACAGACACATACACACACACACACACACACACACATGAGACACTCTTTGTGTTTCTTCTTTTGGTGTTAGGACCTTCCTTCAGACCTCAATGAAGAGGACCCCCCTCCCCTTTGGCCCTTTCTACATCACTTTGTTGTGTTCTTCAATCCCGACATTCCCCCCAGCCCTGCTCACATTTAGCCCTCCGCGTGCCGAATAGATGTGGGGAGGGAGGCCTGCTCCGGGCCGCAAGGAAACGCCAAGCTCGGCCTTCCCAAAAATCTCTGGTTTGAAGATTTTCTCCTGCAAGAGTGGACCCGCCAAAACACTCTGCTTTATCCAATTTTTCAGGTTCACTTCAAGAGTTGATGTTCCCTTAAAAACAAAGATGTTTCTGTCAATTGGATCGGAAGGAAATGCCGCCAAAAAAAATCAAGAGGCATGCGACCATACATCACTTTGTTGTGTCCTTCGATCCCGATATTCCCCCTTTCCCCCTCCCATCCCTGCTCACATTTCGCTGGTTGGGTTGGAGAAGCCGCTACGTCGCTATTGAAGGTCCGTCTTTGAGGCAAAGACGGTTCCATCCTCACAGACTTTCTTGTGGCTCTCTGCAATTCGCCATTCATTCGTTCAATCACATCTGAGAATTTGTTCACCGACTTGCTCACATGGTCATTCGTTCATGCATTCAGTCATCCAAACATGGATTCGTTCATGCATCGATTCACTCATTCATTCAGCATTACAGAGTGTCTGAGATGACTGTGTTTGTGTCGAGAAAACAATCTTACTTAGACAGGATGCACTTTCGAGCAAAAGGTGTTACCGCAGCTACTAGCCCGACCAAAAAAGGGCATACGTGGGCCTGTGCATACCATCAAAACTCGGATACTCACGGATCACAGAAGCAAGCGAGCACTTACTCACTCAGGTTTTTATTTTTTTACACAGTGTCACCAACGCATTCACTCCATTTCTCAGTCACTGGCTATCCCTCTCCATTACTGACCCCTTTACTCAATGCTGGGCGCACTCATTCCCATCAAATTTACTCTCCCTCACTTACCCTTTGCCCTTTTAGGCTTGGGGGAGGAACGGCGAGAAAGGCGTCTACCGTGGGAGTGAAAGGAAACCGGCGAATCGAATATGGGGCTCCTGCCTGGGGGACACGGTCTCATGCTTTATAGCACATTGCGACTCCTTCTAGGCATGCTGTGCTGCCTTGCAGCAGCC
>JAHBMJ010001427.1:34218-81718 GCA_018398765.1 Chromera velia
CGACTGGCCGGCGTGCGTCAATCGTGCAGTTATCATTTTTCTTGCTTTCCGGGGCCATTCGCAAGCTTGCTTGCGTCAGATGCATGTTGTTTGAATGGCCTACAAGTGTATGTTGGCAGTCCATGCATGGGCCGGCCGGCATTGCCGTGGCCCCCGAGCTACGGTATCTGTAGCCCAAACCGAAAGGAAAAAAGTAAAGGTGAGCCCCGCCCCCTATACCGAATTTCGCACGCGCGCCACTTACGTACTTCCTCACATTTCGGATCGTAAACGCCTTACGGGACCGCGCAGTAAAAATTTTGCGCATGCATGTCATTGATTGAAATGATTAAATTCGACCGCCTCTGAGGTCTGAATTCAGATGCGCTATCAGATGTGCTGTTCGACAGCTTTGTCAGACTTTATAATGTGGGTGAGCAGATGAGGGAAATCTTCAACTTAATGACGGACGTGGGCATGACAGTGAGTGAGAGCTGGGTGAAAACACTACTCTTCAAACGCCGTCTCCGCGCGTCTCAATCTGTCTATTGTGAGTTTCATATTATTTCCGGACTAAGCAGATCTGCCCTTTGGTCAGGTCTCCACTAGTCTCCACCTGTCCTGCTCTAAGGAAAGGTGAGTGGTCAATCTGTTCCTGTCTTCGTATTCCTCCTGTTTATTTGACTCCATAAATAAAAGGGAGACAGTCAGAAACAATCTGCTAGCAAGCGTATACGACTTTCTGCCGCAAGCGAGCTGCTGAACCCGGCGCCTATGGCTTTCCTCTAGCTCTATTCACCCTGTTTGAGCCTGCCATGCAATATATGTGATTTCCTGTCTGTACTGACTTTGGGCTGTGAATCCTTATGTCTTTGAGTAAATAGGTGAATGAGTAGGTGTCTTGGGTTTCTGTGTCCGTCTACATGTCTGTCTTAAAGTATCCCCCCGTTGCTGTCCACGATACTCGTTTCGATGCACGGTGCCCCTGTAAACAAATTTTTCCGATATTTATGTGCGTGGATGCCAGTCTGTGATGTGGTTTTATCTTTGTGTGCTCTGTCTGGCTTTCTCTGTTCCATATTTTTCTGTGTTTCTTAGGCTATGTGTGTATTGAAATTCGTCTCCTTTGAGTGACCGGGTGCACGTTGATTGAGTGCAGGAGTGCTGAGACTCTGAGGAGAAGCGCAAGGGCGAAAGACTGGCTGACTGACTGCCTGACTGACTAACTAACCCACTGATCAACTGACAGCGACAGACAGTCACAGTAACTGACTATTTGTCTGTCTTCTAAGTCTGTCTTACTGTCTATAAAAAAATTCCCCTCCCCTGGAATGAAAATATGGCCTGTTTGCCTGCCTGCCCACCTGCTCGCCTGCCTACCTGTCTGTCTGTTTCTCCATATGTTTGTCTGTATGACATTGTATGTAGGTCTATGCGTATGTGTATGAGGCCAGGAGGCACAGAGAGAGAGAGAGAGAGAGAGAGAGAGAAAGAGCGAGAGTGAGAGCAAAAACGAGGGTGAGAGTGAGACAGAGAGAGAGGGAGAGAGAGAGAAAGACAGAGAGAGAGAGAGAGAGAGAGAGAGAGAGAGAAAGAGAGAGAGAATGTGGGCAGTTTATGCTTCAAGGCTCTAGCAGGACTATATCTATGATATATTTCATTGTGTCGGCCTTTCTGCCTCGTGTGTTTTTGTGTGTACGTGAGAGCTTCCTCTGAAAGGCTCTGTAACATTCCCGCTTCACTTTACCGCAGGGCCTGTGTATGCTAGTGTGTATGGTTGTCTCTCGGTATGTATTTACCTGCATATTCTTTTGTACAACCACCAGGCGGTACACCGAGGTCTGCTTGCTTGAAATCACACTCAAAACTCTCTGGGTTGCTTGCCTGCTTTGGGGTCACTGCCCAGGGCCACTGCCTCTTTTTGCACTGCACAATTTTGAATGTTCTGCATATCAGTCTGTGAATGAAATGAAAGCCTTAAAAACTTTGAAGGAAAGGGAACATTCCTTAGCACGTCCCTATCTGATCTTCTGTTCTCTTTCTCTCTCTCTCTCTCTCTCTCTCTCTCTCTCTCTCTCTCTCTATGTGTGTGTGTGTGTGTGTGTCTGCATCCGTGCGTGTATGATCTATACCTGTGCGAGCTTGTCAGTCTGAGTAATGTGTGTGCTTATGTGTGCATGCGATGTAGCGGTAAGAGTGTGAACTCTCTCTCTCTTTCTCTCTCTCTCTCTCTCTCTCTCTCTCTCTCTCTCTCTCTCTCTGTACGTGAGTGTGTGTATGTATGTGTGTGTATGTGTATATATGTGTGTGTGTGTGTGTGTGTGTGTGTGTGTGTGTGTATGTGTGTGTGTGTGTCTGTGTGTGTGTGTATGTGTGTACGTACGCACGTTAGCAGACAGGTGGCAGACGAAGACTCATGATCAGGGAGAGATAGAGAACGAGAGAGGGAAAGAGCCAGATGGATGTACGGTTCTGTATAGGAGAAAGAGAGCGAGGCCGATGTACCCAGACTGAAGTAGAGAAACTGACAGTATGTCAGACAGACAGCAAGATTGAGAGACAAAGGCTAGGACAAAGGGTGAAAGATGATGAAAGAGTGACTATTGTGTAAGTGATACAGACATATATGCAGACACTGTAATACACTGTCAAAGACTAGGTCAAATACTGTTGGCTCACTCCTCCCCGGTCCTCGGACCGTCCTTCGTGTCTGGGGCCTTTTTACAGATACCTTTACTCTGTTTTCGTATCGAACCTAATCGAGTTATTAGTGTATTGAGAGATCACGTTAACTAGAAAACGAGTCAATCATTCTCTAGATCGTCATTTTTTCCTTTTTAAAAATGTTAGAAAAAACATGGTAAATTAGTTTTATAAACTCAGGTAAAGAATATGTATTATAGACAGTTTGCAGATCGATTTGCTATAACTATAAGTAAGAATTTCAGACTAATTTTTAGTTGTATTTAGGCCTTCATACGCGATAATACGCGACCCCCGGTTTCCCCCTTTTAACGGGGCCACGGCATGCTCCGCAGGAGCATTAAAATGCATCATGCATCGCCGAGATTCGCCGAGCGCGCGGCCCGCTGGGGCCGGGAAAAGGACCAAACTTTCCGGCGCACGAGACGGCTCTAAGTTCTGTTAATTTGACACTGTAAACTGCAAGACATTCTTCCATTTTCTTCAATCTTCTTCACAGAATGAGTTTCTGTAACTGAGGTTGCATTGCCAGCTGCCTGAGTCTGAAGTGTCAGGGGCCTCTGTAGGTTCTCTGCTTGATCGGGGCTGTGATTCTCCATTGTTCAAGGGGACCAATTAAGCTTTTCCAGAAACGAGACGCAGACTGAGACTGCTCAAGTCTTGAGAGCTTGTTTGGTGGCATAAGACACGCAGCGATCGGAACTCGGAGTCGCGAAGATGGCGGAATCTTCAACTGAATCGCCGACTGCTTGTAAGTTATGTTGTCCTTCCGTTTTCACGCGTCACCTTTCAAAAGTAATGGAACAATCTTTGCACGCTCTTTTGCTTGCAGCACGGGCAGTCACGGATCTCAGAGTGGCCCTTCACAAGAACTACGTCAAAAAATCTCGTCCTCAGAAGATGGCACAAGTACTTCGGCACTGCAGAGCGTTCCACGAAAGCCGTTTGAGCCCGGTGTCGAGGGATACGATGAAAGAGCTGTTCGAGACGCCGATGACAGACATTCTCGACAATTCGGAAGAAGGGGGGCACCTCCTCTTCACCGATGAGATTCCAAAGAATCTCGAAGGAGTAGGGGGCAACCTCTACAACGATGAATTCATGGAAGCCGGGCTCAAGGAGGTACGCAGTCCCTGTGATCTCAGATAATAAGCATGGGCAGGAAGCTAGCTGGGAGGCTGTACGTAATTTTGAAAGAGAGGTCCCGCAGCTTGGCTCTCTTTTTTCTCTTCATTCCTTTCCCCCTCCTTCATTAGATTTTCTTTCCACACATCTGATGCGGCTTCTCTGCTAGACCGTGTCCCCTTCACTAACCACATCCTGCGAGACTTCCTACTCCTTTTCGTCCTGCCCTTGTTCCCAAATCCTTGCAATCCTTCTGAGCTCTTTCTCCCAGCTGTCGCTTCCTGCATGGAGTTTCCTTGGTGTGATAGTTCTCTGCCGACCTCCGTGCAGCGGCCCAAAAAGCCCGGCGGGGTCCTCAAAGAAGGGGCCGAAGCGTGGAGGGTCAAGACCGCGTACTTTGTCGACGTACGCGACCTCCCCATGCACAAGCGTCTCTCCTTCTATCCGTTCGATGAGCTGAGAATTGCGGACGAAGTGGCGAAACGTTTGAGGGCGCTGGTGCTGACTGCTTTGGTGCACTCTGCCAAGTGGTTCGAGAAGGGGACGAAGAAGACAGTGGGAGTTTTGGATCCTGACTTCGTCAGAGAGCGGGATTCAAAGCTGATCTGCTGGGTGCACAAAGGGCTCTGCAAGCACAGACAGTTCAAGCCGGTACGTACATCTCTTTTTCATGATAGTCAGGAAGGTAGAAATACAACGTCTGCCTGACGGTGCTGTCGAAAGGCACGGACGTCTTGCTCCTTCCCTCCCGGTTCCATTTTCCTTCATTGTCTTCCCACTCATATTGTATGAAGTCACTCTCTCGAACCCCTGGTTCTGCCTTTTGGGCGGTTTCCTCTGCCACCGTCCCCTCCGATGGTCCTGTTCCCCTCTTGCTCCAAAGCGACGTGTCACTGTGATGAGCGTGCGTGAGTGAGTGCAGAAGAAGAGGCCTCGACAGACGGACATCGAGACGATCATCAGGAACGGAGTGGCCAGAATCCGCTCCGACGTTCGGCTTCACCAACAAGAGCTGGGTCTGGCTGTCTCCAAGGAAGGCGAGGACGTGGAGATGGACGAACAGACCTCTGCAGCGTCTGGAAGTACTCATTCGGGATCCTCCCCCCCCCTCCCCCCGTCCCTACCCCCCCCGCCCCCTCCCGACTCCCCTGTAATGCATCCCCTCATGACCGATTGAGCCCCTGAGCTTCTGTTCCCCCCCTTACCTTCATTCTTCCCTGTGGATGCTGCCTAAGCAATTCAATTCAGAACAAAGCCTTTGAGAGCACCAAAAGAAGACAGCGAAAGGGTCATGAAGGAAGAAGAGGGGCGTGAAGCTTGGGGGGAAGGAGACCTGATTGAAGAGAGGGATGAAGGACGTAGAGGAGGAGAAGCAAGCCAAGAGAAAACGCAAAGGAACGAAGGATCGAGAAATGCCTTGATCGAAAAAGAAAGTATCTAACTCCCATCAGACAGAAACGATCCGATATGCTTCGAGGTGGTGAGTGAACGAAAAGGAAATTCAGTCAGTTCAGTCAGTCGGAGGAGAGAGCAGTGGTTTCAGAAAGGGTGTCAGAGGTGAACAGGAGGTCCCGGCAATCATCGATTCAAGAGACTTTCATGAAAGGAAGGAGTCTCTCTCACTGTCTTTCGTTTCGCTCCCATTGGTAGCGTCCCGATCAGACATGAGGGACAAATTTCTAAAAAGAGAGGGAAGATGAGATAAGGGTCGTTTTGTGTTTTCTTTTTCTTTCAAAATCGAGCTTCTTGCTTGAGATGATTCAAAATCGAGCTTCTTGCTTGAGATGATGAGAGCAATGAGGAAATACAAAACACCTTTATTTCTCTTCCCTTTGTCATTGCACCTCTACTCCCTTTTTGATGAGAGCCTGGTTTCTCTTTGTCCACACGTATGCATAAGGTGAAGTGACTTACCTTATGGTAGAAATCCGTTGATTAGATGTCAAATTCTTCCCATTCATCCTTCTTGATTCTGCATGCATCCCGCTTGTCTGTTCTTCTCCAACCCCCGTCTTTCTCCTCATTCTTTCTTTGAATTTCCCTCTTCCTACTGGTTGTTTCTCGTCAAGCGACGTGCGATGGCCAACAGAAAACGTCACCCTCTCCCTCTTTGGCATCGGACTTGTCGGTATGCGTTCGTTGTTTCTGGTTACATGTGCATCTACACAGGCAAGAGCAGCCTCCCGTGAGATTCCTGCAAAGAAACGAAGGAAGAAAGAAAGATAGATAGCGAGAGCGAAATGACTACTGCGGCATTTAAGCTTCGTCCCGTCAAAAGAACTTCACGGTTTCACTTACTCACTCGCTCACTCACACAGTCAGCAAAAGAAAAGGGAGAGAGAAAGAGACAGAAATGACTACCGCGGTATTTAAGCTTCGTCCCGTAAAAAGAGCCCAGAACTTCACGTTTTCACTCACTCGCTCGCTCACTTACTCACTTACACAACCAGGAGCTCAAATCCCTCGGGAGCTCTTTGAGCCAATGCCAAAAGCAGAAGAAAAAGTGATCGAGGTCCTACACGGGCAGTCTTTACCAAGTGAGAGAAATAAGAGGGCAAGGCACTCGCTCGTATGGTATTGCGAAGAGAAATCGTTGCTGCGGCAGTTTCAGGCCATTCGTTGTCTTTCTGTTCAGTGTCCGTCTGTTCAAATGTGTCTTCTGAAAATGGAGGGCCTGCAGGGAGCAGTAAGCAGCTTGACGGGGGGAGTGGCAGGAGAAGGAGAGATCAAGAGACTTATTGCGTTTTCGTGATTCAATTTTGCAGTTCTGGGAAATGCGAAAATGCAACAAGGCTCTTGGTCGTTTATTCCTTCTGTCTTCCTTCCGCTCCCCTGGTTCTGTGTGCCCATCTGCTTGCCCGTTTGTCCTCCTGCCTGTCTGTTCCATCTATCCAGGCTTTCTTTCTGCATTGTATGGTCAAGAGGAGTTTGATAACAGTTCGAACTCTCCTCTTTCGTTTCTTTCTGTGTGTGTGTCTGTTCTGCTGGCGATGTGCTGTTGTTAGCCGCAGTTGTGAAACTGAATGTGCACATTCCAGAGAGAGAACAAAAGTCGGCCTGATGATGTACCGATCTTCTAACGGGCTTATGGTAGAACAAAAAGTGTCTGGTCAAAGTTGGTGTCTCTCCCTCGTACTGTTACAGCTGCTGCTGCGGCTTCCCTCATTCAAGTCTCTTCCCACCTTTACTCGATTCTGTACCAAGATTTCCACCAATCACCCATCAGCCCCGTCTCTCTCTTTCCCCTCCCTCGGCGTGTGAGTTGATTGTTCAAATTTTCGTGTCTGATGAGGTTTTTCTGTCGAGTGAAGTGCCCAAGTGTCCCCGTCGACCGACGAGGGGCAGAAGAGGGAGGGAGAACTGATGGCCCACAAAGTCGATCAGGGCCAGAAATGAATGAATGCTTTGAATGATCTACTTGTCGTTCTGACAGTGTGCATCAATCAGTGTCTCTGTAGAGATGCTGATACGCCAACCAAGTCAAAGGGAAAGGAATGTGTGTCAATTTCTGAATGCATTCATCTTTGAATGATTCTTTAGGCTGGGAGGTGGAAGCGAATCGATGAAATGGAGTCAGGTTTGGATTTGGACACTGTACTTTTACCTGCTGCGCTTCGCTGTCTGTCAGTCTGGGTCTATTTCTGTTTGTGCTTTAAACAAATAGATCCAACTCGCTGCAACGGTTTTTTGTGCGTCTGTCACGGGGATTGAGGGACTCTGTGCCAAAACAGGATCGGACCTGCTGGCTGAAGGTGGGATCGCGATTGCGTTTCCTTCCTTCCTTCCATCATCTTTCTTTCTGTTTCGTTGCACGTTTCTGTTGGACAGGAAATGGAAAGAAAGCCTGTGAGGGCACCAAGAAAGAAAGAACGAAAGAAAGACAGACAGACAGGAAGTCTGGGAGCTCGAAAGAGGATCGGCAATGAGGCAGCGATCAAATCAGAAGGGCGCATGCATGCATGCAATCATGGCCGGCCGCGGGGGGGGAGCGGTCATGGAAGAGAAAAGAGAGAGAACCGGGAGACGTTTGGCATTTTTGTGCCTCACGTGGGAGTACAGAAATACAAGAGTGCTCTCTTGGTTCCTTTGATCTTGCCGAGTGCCGCGCACGGATCCTTGCCTGAGTTGCTCCCTTTTTTCACTTCACAGTGCCTTCGAGGCTTCTTTTGGTAAATGTCTGTCATGCAGCACAGCAAGAGTCTCAAAGGTGTGTGCGAAAGTTTGTCCGACGTTTTTTTTTTTTTTTTTAGACGGATTGACTCACGTAATCACTGGAACGGCCGTTTCAAAGTTGGCTTCTTGGTAACTACATCTAGTTCCTACGTTCGATCGTGGCGGAGACGGAGCATATTCTTTTTTGTCCGCTTCGAATCTGAAAGGCATGAAGAGGTGGATGGAAACTTTCCGCCCTTAATTGTTTCGAATTGACTCGCCACTTCGATTGTCATGCATGGCTGAACGAGGCTGCATCATGCTGCTTCATGCATTAATTTTATTGCGTTGCATGCAGAAAAATTCCAGAAAAACTTGAAAGGGGCAACTTAGGTCCTCTAAATTAAACCCTAGATATTCCTAAAAAAACCTACTACTACTATGACCGTGACTTTAGCCATGTCTAACATAGTAATATTATAATCAACAAAGTTACCGTCGAACTTACCGAACATCGTTCAATATACAATAAAGTGGGGCTGACGGATTACAATTCTCAGAGACCGAGATAGACTCAGAGCCTTCTGAGCCTAGCTCCTACTAATTTTTAGGAGCCCCAGCTCAGACTCCTCCTAGGACTCCTCAGAGCTTTAGGGAGACTGCCAGTACTATGATCTGGCAACTCAGCATAATACTAGGCATGATGGAGCTACCTGGAGCCAGACTTATACTCAATTTCGATGTTTAAAATTAATTTACATTTCATATACTTCTCTTCTAGACTTCTATAGTCATAATTTTAATAAGATTCAATTATCAATCTAGTCATCAATATGATACTGTATAACAAAAATCTAGAAGTCGTCGCGTTTGAAGGCTAAATTGAAGCAGCGTTCCTAGCTGCATTTTGTCTTACATGCATGTAAAAGTTGATCGCCCCCGCAAGCAGCAAGATATTAGCAATGTTTTACGTATATATTATTATGATACTAGTTGTGATATACCTCGCAATCGACACATTTATATTCTGTTTATGGAACAGAATGTTGGTGCTTCAATCTACATCGATCCCCGCTCTTGCTTTAGTTGAAGATTCAATTTGAAAAAATGGATTTAAAAAAACAAAGCCGTCCCCCGACACGTGTTTAACCGTCCCAGGTTGACAGCGAGCCCCCCGACCGTCTAGAAAGAGGGCTGGAGATTCTCTCTTCCTCCTCAGATGAGGAAAGGAAGAGGAGACGGCATCTTCGGCACTAGCGAAACGGACAAACATGACACCCGCTCAGCCACCCACTCTCCCTGCAAAGGGATCCCCGAAGAAGAAACGCCACGGCACATTCAGCGAGACAATTGAGGAAAGAGAACCCGGAGGGAGGCTGAACCCTCCTGCATCCCTCTGTTCTCTTCTACAACTTCTCTCTGCAAGTTTCAAACAAGAGGGAAGCCGGACGTATGAATAGACCAGCCAGAAAATCGAAAGAGGGGCAAAGAAGATCGAGGTAACGGTCAACAAATCCTTTGGAAGAAAGGGATAACGGTCAGCCGTCTCAATGGGGAAAGGGAGGGAAGGGAGAGGGGGGACTGATGTTAGACTGGACACCGCTGTTAGAGTGGTACTCGCGAGCAAAGACTGTTCGGCATTCAGGTTTTCAGACGAGGGGGGGTCTCCGGCCTCTCAAATCCAAAGCAAGAAGAAAAGGGAATGCATTGCCGGGTGAAGCACAGGACAAGACGATCAGAAATGAAACAAAAAGAGAAGGAAAAACAAGAGAAGGAAAAAGAGAGGACACGACAGAGAAGAAAGGCCAGAGACAGACGCGAGATCAAAAGAGGAATGGAAGCCGGACAGAGAACGAGATGGAAGACAATCTCGGCTGTGCGAGGCCATCAGGTGGAAAGAAGCAAGAACGGACAAGAAAACCGCACAGGCAGAGGAAAAGGAACACCATGGTAATCTGGGAGAGAAGAAAAACAGGGAGGAAACACCCCAAGGACAAGAAAAAAGAGGGGAAGAGGAGGGACGAAGGACCAGAACGCTTTTGAAAGGTAACGGAGGCAGAACAACACCATTTCGGAGAAGATTATTTTCATCTTTCTGGATTCCGTGCTTTTTTTCGCTTTGTTCCGCCAATGTGCCTACAGAATTCTTTTGTCCCTTCTTTCTCTAAACACCTGCAGAATGGCTGTGAAACTCCGCACTGACCGCCAGCAGCCCTGCTCTCCCATCCGGCCAGTTATTTGTTGAAGGACAACGGGGGCATCTGGAAAGCTTGTGGGTTTCCTTCCTTCTCCTCCGGCAGCCGCCACCCGTTGTCCTTCATGTACCGAGGCCAGTTGATGGCGTCGATGACGTGAAAGACTCCCCCGGTGTCGCACTCGAGAGAGTCGACTACGGGCATGTCGCTGATGAAACTCTCTCCTGTGCTCTTCTTCACTCTCCACATCAGGGGCTGTCTCTCATCGTAAGGCAAGAGCTCTACTTGCTCTTCATCCTGAAGGGCCGCACAAGAAGAAAGAAAAGGAAGACAGAAAGCAGAAAGAACGATATGAAAGTGGATGCGCATCACCCCCACGAAAGTGCGGTTCGTTTTTCTCTCGTGCGACTCTTGCCTGTCCTCCAATCTCAATCTTCTCCCTCAATCTGTTCGACCACGTGAAACAATATGCATGCATGCATGCATGCATGCGACACCGCCCCACTGCCCGACTGCATGGTGCACTGACCTCATCCATCTCTTCAATTTCTTCCTGAGTCGGCGTATCGATTCTCCCGACATACTCAGTCATCAACAGATCCCCACTCGCCATGTCCTCCAACTTGTATGTCCCCTCGATGATGTGGTTGGAGAAAAGGTCGTTGACCTCTGTCACCCACAACTTTGAAGTCAGGGCTTTCCGCCGAAGGGGGGAGAGACGGTCAAAGACTTCGTTCGTCGGAGCGAGAAGCGTGTAGTCGGCCCCTTCGTCCGTGATCAAACCCACAAGACCCGTTTGCTCCAAGAAACCCATAAATGTGCTCAACCTCTGCATCCACATGCAGCGACACACCAACACACGCACATGGAGCAAGAGAAAGCGTACAAGGATCCGGTGGCTCAGGAGAGAGAAAGGGGACAGGAGACACGTCCGACAGTAGGGAGACGCAGACAGCCACCAGAGTCAATTTCTATCCCAGTGACTCACCGGATCTCTCAGCCCGACGTCTGCCAACGTTTCTGCCAATACTGTTCGCGGCTTCTCTTTCTGCGACCGCCTTTGCAGCCCACCAAAGGTCGATGACCGTCCTCCCGGGTGCACAAAGGCGGAGACGACATGTACAAGAAGGCACAAACTTATGACCAGCATCATTAAGCAGTTTTCTTTGGAGATTCTGACACACAGGTAAACCGTCCCTCGGCACCACTCGGTCGAAGGGGGGGGGGAAACCTGAACACGGCCGCGTCTGGCAGGCCAGGGCAAAGCAAACAACACTCCAGCCGGCACGGCGGAGAGACTGAAAAAAAGAAACTCGAACAGATGAAGCCGATAGAGGCCGTTCCGTGGCTAGTTGAAAGGAAAAGAAGTCTTGTCTGACTGTGTCGAGTGTCGAGGCTCTCTTGGGAATAATGAGTGAGCAGGGACAAGATTTTTGCACAAGTGAGCACCCATGACCCGTGTCAACTCTCTACACTCGCGGCTTCGTTCCGGCGGCGTCGTCGGAGGCGGCGTCTCTGGATTCAATTGACACGGCATGCATGCAGTCTTTCCGGGGGCACTCGCACCATCTCGAGTTTTTCTTTCCGGGGCCGCGTTGCATGCAGCAACTGTTGTTCGCATGCAGGTGTTGCAATACGTACGCATAAATACGGTAATTAAAATTACAAATTCCAGTACTATAAGAGCGATATGTATCTGTGCTTGCAGCTATTTTCCTGCATATAGATGCAGGCCCACACCAATTTGATATTGATTCACTGTTACCCTCACGAATTCGTCTGCCTACCGAGCGAAGTGATCAACTCCCTGGCTCTTCCTGTTTTTCGTTTCTCTGTTTGTTTGCCTGTCTGTGCGATGACTGGAAGTTTCTGACCAGAACACTTGATCCCATCTTGATCAAGTCAATTTCAAGATGAGACTCCGACTCTCCCACACATTGTTGTTGTTCTTTGTCTGGGGGACGCTCACTTGTGGCGTCTGGGGCAAAAAAGCGAAAACCCCCAGAGAAGTAACTGAGGAAGCAGAAGAACCAAGCATAGAAACAACAGAATCCCGAGAAGCCGAAACCGATTTTTCTCTTGATTTGAAGTATCCGAACGAAGTAGACGAACCAGCATCTGCTGAATCTCGACGGCTTGCCTTGACAGGAACAAGGCAAGTGAATTTCGTATCATTCAACACTGGAGGTTCATATGAGGCTGGAACAGCCCTCTCTGCTGCACCGCAAGTAGAGCTCGTCGATGAAACTTCGACGCGAATTACATCTTTTGCCTCCGACTTCTACGTGTCCATCAATCGCATTTCTGGATCCGGAGATGTCGACGGCACTCAAGTTTACACAGCGTCGAGTGGAGTTGCGACTCTGTCGAACATCATCATCACTCAATCAGGACAGTACCAATTGGTAGTCATGTGCGATGGGTGCAACGCCGCAACATCGGGCACTTTCACGGTGGCCATCGGCCGACCGGTTTCTCTCTCCTTCAGCACGCAACCCGCGGGTGCAACAGCAGGCAGCAACCTGGGGACGCAGCCCGTCGTGCAAGTGCTCAATTACGGAGGACAGGTGGTCACAACTGCAACTGCAGACACAGTGATCTCACTCACAACCAATCTAGGATACTGCAATGCCGTCCTTGGTGGAACGACAACAGTGGCGGCATCGTCGGGTGTCGTGACCTACGCAGGGTTGAGTATCGACAAACCCGGAACCGGGTATTCGCTCACGGCTTCCTACAACAGTGGGGCGTTGACTGTGAGCTCCGACCTTTTCGATATCACCGCAGGGACTCCGGACGCTTACACTTACGCAGTACAACCTCCTTCTTCCCTTCGCGTTGGGGAAAAGTTCAACATGGCGGTGCAGTTGACATCGGGGGGAGTGGAAGCAGTGGGCGCGACCACCTCAGTGACCCTATCAGGCACGAGTTTGAGCGGCACGCTGACAAGGACAGCCAACTCGATGACAGGAATCGCCACATTCTTTGACCTGCAAATTACAGCAGCAGGCACAGTCAGCAACATTCAGGTGAGCACGAACTTCGTCTCTTTCTTGTTTTTCCTGGTGTTTGTGGCTGTCAGCCTGTCTATCTGTCTTCCTATTTACCCGTCTTTCTCGTTTCTTGCCCTCCTGCCTGTAGAGATCGTCCGAGAGAGCGATTACGCAAGACCGACTCCTTATTCTTTCAAGAAAGGTTCTTTGACTCGGTCTCTGTGAATCTGTCCCTTTCCCTCTCCCTTTACAGGCCGCCTGTTCTGGATGCTCGACTTCGAATGCGAATTCGGTGACAGTCACAGCAGCATCTGCACGTCTCGTCGCAACCTCTGCCCCCTTTCTGAACGAAGGCTCGTCCGGTGACATCTACCTCCACCTGTCCTCACAGCCATCAGCAACCGTGAGCGTTGCAGCAGCTCTCACTACGGGCACACTTTTTGGCATTTCGGGGTCCCCCGTCGTATTCAATACAGCCAACTGGGCCGTTCCCCAAACAATCACAGTCTCTGCAACCGATGATAACGTGTACCAGTCCGCTTCCTACACCGATACCATCACGCTGACAGCCACCTCGACAGACGCTGCATTCAACGACGGGTCCATCACCTACTTTCCGGGACAGACACTCACAGTCTCGGCAGTCGACAATGACGTTCGCGTCGCACAAATCAGCAGTGGGGGTGCCCTTGCAGAGGGCGGCTCCACCACGTTTACAGTAGTCCTCATGTCCCAACCTCCATCTGACACCACCGTCACGTGTACATGTGTATCACCCCTCTCTGTAGACTCCGGCACCAGTACAACAAAGACCTTCACCACCGCAAACTGGAACACACCCCAGAGCGTCACAGTAGCAGCTGCCAACGATGGGGTGGCAGCGTCCGGGGGGGTCTCCTCCTACACAGTTGACTGCAGCACGACGACCAACAGTTACACCTCTCAGCCGTCAGTAGTGACCTTCAAAGTCTTCGACTCTCTGCAAGCGGGTCTCTACTGGGACAGGGCCAACAGCGTTGTCCTTGATGGGTCCGCTGTCACAGTGAATGTCCAGCTGGCCTCCAATCCCTCCGCAGACGTCACGGTCACTCTCACTTGCGCGACCGGACTCGCTGTGACTCCATCAGCAGCAGCTACCATTTCATCCTCCACCCCCTCCCACACATACACCATCACAGCGAGCACTTCAAATACTGATGCTGAAGACCTTCTCCAGTGCACAGTCGCGCTCTCGTCCACCGACAGCGCTTACACGACGGCGAATGTTGGTTCGATGATTCCGGGATCCGGGGGTCCTCTGTCGATTCTCGTATACCGACTGCAGTGCTCGGATGGGAGCTACAGCCAGTCGTGCACTGGGTGTCCTGATGGTGCAGACTGCTCAAGCGGGGTGCCCGTTCCTTGTGCTGCAGGCAACTACGGGTTAGTTCCTTGATTCTGTGTCTGTTGATTTGTCTTCAATACTTGAGTTGGCTGATTTGTACTGCTCTTTTCTTTTCATTGACTTGTTGAGTACAGAGATCTTCTTCTGTTCAAATTATCTTCTTCGTATTTCTCTTTCTCGAATTCCTCTATTCACTCCTTTCTGTTTTCCTTTGTCATCCCCTGTCCCTACACACCCCTGTCGCACTTAATGCCCGGCATTCTCTCTCAAAATACAAATTTGTCATCGGCTCTCTGTCTGCTGCAGGACTAGCGGCTCGTGTACCGCTTGTGCCGCCGGGACGGAGTGCCCGGACCCTAGAGTGGCTGCCACTGCCTGTGGCACGGGGTATTACTCCCTTGGAGGACAGGCGTGGTGCACCCCCTGCCCTCCAGGGACTGCATGTACTGCCAACAACGTCGCCCCCACAGCGTGCACTTCAGGAACGTATTCCATCGGACTGCAAACGTCCTGCACCAACTGTCCCGCAGGCTCCTTCTGTCCTTCAGTCTCCCATGCACCCATCACCTGCCCGACAGGACAGTACTCCGCTGCTTCTGCTACAAGCTGCACAGACGCAGCAGCGGGATCGTATACATCTGATCACATCAACGTCGTTGCCTGTGGAGCCACTCAGTTCTCCCTAGCAGGGGCTGGGGCCTGCAGCAACTGCCCTGACGGGGCCTCGTGTGACTCCACGAGAACCATTCCGGTGGTCACCTGTCCCTTGGGTACAACAACGGACTCGAGGACAGACGGCACGTGTACTGCATGTGCAGCAGGATTCAGGTGCCCCTCTCCGGAACTGGCACCAATCGTAAGTCAACCAACATCTGTTTTCCCTTTCCTTTTTCTCTTCCTTGATCTTCTCTTTCTTTCGCTCCCCTGCTCCTCTCTGGTGTCATCCTCGCTGCTTTCTTCGCCGTAGCTTCTTTATTTTGATCTCCAAACCGAATGAAAACGGAGGCACACGTCTGGAATCGCACCCTCACTTTGACCGCCGCAGCCCCACTTCGTTTCTTCTGTACCTGTCTTATTTCTTCTCTCTCTCCCTACCTCTGCAGGCTTGCACGGCTGGGTACTACTCCCTCGGGGGTCTCCCGGAGTGTCTGCCCTGCCCCGCAGGATACCAATGCACCAACGCAGCCATTGCTCCGGTCGCGTGCGCAGCAGGCACATGGAACCCAGAGGCTGCCTCAGGGGCATGCCAGAACTGCCTTGCCGGGTATTTGTGCCCGGCCATGTCAAAGACCCAGAGTCCCAACTCGGCGAAGTGCCCGAAAGGGTACTACTGCACTGCGGGGACAGGAACGGGAACACAATGCCCCGCAGGCACATACGGAGTCCGAGAGGGAGCCACAGCGTTGACCGACTGTGCCACGTGTCTACCAGGATACTTCTGTCCTCCGGGTACAGGCAACTTCGATCAGTACGCATGCCCTGCAGGTTACGCATGTCCGGCAGGAACACAAGGAACCATCGTGGGCACAGTCCCGACAGTCGATGCCGGGGCCCAGTGTCCGGCTGGAACGTATAACCCCGACATTGGGGGAATGTCTGTATCTGACTGCAAATGGTGCGAACCTGGACGATACTGCAGCGCGGCTTCGGTGTTTCCAGACGGTCTGTGCCCAACCGGATACTACTGTGGTTGGAAAACGGTGAATCCAGGCACAACAAACCCGTGTCCTGCAGGAACCTACGGGCCTATTCAGGGACTAGAGCACGCAGAGGACTGCACAGACTGCCCAGCAGGCCACTACTGTCCTCAAGCCACCACGACTCCCATTCCCTGTCAACCGGGCACTTACAATCCCTACACAGCCACGGGATTTGTGGAGAACTGCATGCAGTGCCCTCCCACCTACAGCTGTCCCATGTTCGGTGCAACCGCTTACACCACTTACCGATGCTCTGCCGGCCACTACTGCCCACGCGGAACAGCTTCCCCTGATGCCCACCCCTGTCCTGCAGGCACATACACTGACTCCACGACCCTGGGAAGTCAAACCGAGTGCACAATCTGCCCAGAGCAGAAAGCGTGTGACATTGGGACCAGAGGACTTTCTGACACCAAAAGACCCCCCTCCGACTGTTCAACAGGCCACTATTGTCCTCTGGGCACAAAGACACCCACCCAGTATCCCTGCTCTCCCGGGACTTACTCCAACAACACGAACAACAAAGCGCAGAGTGACTGCACAACCTGTCCAGCTGGAAGTTACTGCATCGGGGGCCAGGCAGCAATCTCGGGGGCATGTACCGCTGGGTACTACTGCCCTCTCGGCTCGCATCGGGCTGAAATGTATCAGTGCCCCGCAGGAACCTACTCCGCAGCCACAACAAATACAGAGGCAGCTGACTGCACCAACTGCCCTGCGGGAAGTTACTGCAAAGCGGGATCCACCGCAGCCACTGGATGTCCTGCTGGGTCCTACTCCAGCGTGACCAACACAGAGTCTCGGGGACCTGGTGCCGCCTTCCCTTCCTGCATCCGTTGTCCTGCAGGAAAATCATGTCCCAACGTTGGAGAGACGGACCTCACATACACAAGCTGCACTGCTGGGAACTACTCTCCCGAGGGTGCCACAGGCTGCACGACGTGTCAGGCAGGATACTACTGTCAGACAGCAGACACCTCGCAGTCAACCATGCTCTCGCAGCCTTGCGACGCAGGATACGTTTGCGGGACAGGACAAAGTGAGTCGACCGGACTCTCTTTCCGCTTTACGCAGGACAAAATGGAGAGTCCTCTTTTGACGTACTGTCGCTGAACAAAATCCGTTTTGTCTCTGGGTGTGAAACATTTTCCATTCGCGGCAAATCACTGTTGTCTTCTTATGTCGACCAGTGAGCGGACTCGTATGTGTTTCCCTTTTTGCTTTATTTCACTCCTTTTTCCCTTCCGTCTGTCTATCTATCCGTGCAGCGACGAAGAACCTGGCGGGCAACATCTGCGCTGCCGGGACTTACTGTCCGCAGGGCACCACAGCTGCCATCAACTGTCCGGCAGGGACGTACAGTACCAGCACAGGGCTGGGCGCAGAGACAGACTGTACTCAGACACCTGCAGGCAGATACTCGAATGCAGGAGAATCCACAAGCCTGGGCACGGGCGACTGTGCAACCGTGAGTTGGTCTGGTCTCTTGTGGGCTGGTTGAAATTTGGGGGGAATGACTCGTCAAAGCATGCTTGTCCCTTCTTCCCGTCAGGATCGAGTCTATTTTTCGCTCTGCTCACTTTTCGCTCTTTCTGGGGTGATCTGATCTGCAGTTTGTTCATCATGCGATTAACGTTGGAACGATGGATTGACACCATGCATCTGCTTCGATCCTGTCTTTTTGCAGGGATACTACTGTCCCGCAGGGTCCATCAGCGCCACCCAGGAGCCCTGTCCTGCGGGGACGTATCGGAACATTACGGGTGCAACAACGGCCACAGACTGCGGGAACTGCCCCCCCGGGTACTACTGCCCGACTGCAACAACGAACCCAATCATTTGCCCACAGGGGTCGTACTGCGTGGAGGGAGTGGAGACCCCCGAGTTCTGCCCCATCGGGACATTCGGGTCAGTCGGTTTTTGAATATTCAACGGAGATTGGTTTTGTCGGAATGATATGAATATGAAGCGGAGTGCAGGGGTGGGGACTTCAGGTTGGTCCTGTCGACAAAAGGATTGGCTCATTCATTCATGTATCGATTGAGAGGTCGTCTTGGAGAAAAGCGACATGGTCGCAGAGGGAGAGAGAGAGGGAGAGAGAGAGAGAAAGAGGAAGAGAATCTTGTGCAAAGCGAGTCAATGAAGATTTGAGACAGACTTCGGAAAGTTACCTTTTCTCTATCTTGTCCTCTGTGTATCCCTCGCTCCGTTAATTGGTGCAGAAACTCCACGGGGTACCAACGGACCCAAGACTGTCAGGATTGCGACCCCGGAAAGTACTGCGACCAGCCCGGTCTCACGTCCCCGTCCGGCCTCTGTGCGGCTGGTTTCATCTGCATCGGGCGTGCGTCAAGCAAGGCTCCCCGGGATGGCATCACAGGGAATATCTGCACGGCAGGGGGGTACTGTCCGGAAGGGTCCTTTGCAGTGACAGATTGCAGCGCAGGAAAATACAATCCCTTTGAGGGAGGAGACACGGCGGATGACTGTGTGGACTGCCCCCCAGGGTACTACTGTCAGAGTGCGAACGGCGTCTCTCCAACAGGGGCTTGTGACGCCGGGTACTACTGCACAGGAGGCAGCTCCACCCCCCAGCAGAACACTGCACAGCCAGGCTTCTATGCGCCATCCGGCTCTCCTGCGCAGATTCCGTGCCAGCCAGGCACTTACAGTACCAGCACAGCAGCAGCCTCGTGCTCAACGTGTGACGCAGGCAATTACTGTCCGTACGTGAACATGACCTCCACAATTGCCTGCCCAGAGGGGTTCTACTGCCCTGCAGGGTCTGTCACCTACTCACCTTGTCCTCCTGGTACATACGGGAACCAGACGCAACTGCAAGCATCTGGGGACTGCAAAAAGTGCGATGCTGGTGAGTTGATCCGTCTTTTTTGCGAGCTTTCGTTTTGGGGGGGTGAAAGAAAGAAGTCGCGTTTGATCCGTCCATTGAGGAGAACAAACACATGCCAACCTGATGAGCGTGTTTTCATTTGAAAGCTGAACAGAAGTCCATTCGCACTTGTTGTACTACTTTTGCTGCGTTTCGAAAGCGGCAATCAAACCTTCACTCTTCCTCTCTTTTGAACACCTCTTGCCCCCATCTCCGCAGGCACGTACTGTCTCAATTACGGAATGACCACATCCGACAGTAGACCGAGCTGTCTGGCAGGATACTACTGCACAGAAGGCGCCTACAGCCCCGCCCCTCAGAGCGTCGTGTCTGGAGTTATGGGCCCCTGCACGGCTGGATACTACTGTGTGGCAGGGTCCACGACCCCGACTGCGTGTCCTGCCGGAACATTCAACCCAGCCACCCAGGCGCCTGACGCCAACTCCTGTGTCACCTGCACACCAGGATCTTATTGTGAGACCACTGGCCTTTCTGCACCCACAGCGACATGCCCTGCAGGGAGCTACTGCCCCGCTGGGTCCACAAACGGAAGCGTCACGGCAGACATCGGCTACTACGCCCCGGCCGGGTCTGCTCAGCAGCTTCAGTGCGCGGCAGGAACTTACACAGACGCCACAGGGCGCTCTGCGTGCACGACCTGTCCTGCAGGAAAGTACTGTCCCCTCGGAACATCCGACACAGCCAGCCTGAACTGCCCTACAGGGTACTACTGCCCTGCGGGTACGCGCTTCAGCACAGAGTTCCCCTGCCCCCCAGGGACATACAACCCCAGTACGCAGCAACAAAGCTTTGACGCATGTGTTCAGTGCTCAGCGGGAAGCTACTGCATGAATTGGGGACTCTCAGCTGTAGAGGGAAGCTGCGACGCAGGCCACTACTGCACATCCGGGTCGAGGTACCCGAATCCTGTGACATATGACTACTACTACATGCCGACAGTCACAGGCGGGAAAGACACGGTGTGCAGCCCCGACACCAGCTACGCCTCACTGGACCTGGCCAAGACGGGGTGCACTGCAGATTCGACCTGCGTGGGTGTGATTGGACTCTCCACAACTGACTTTCGGGGCCGCTGTGGAGGCACGTTCAGTGACACCTCCTCGTATGCTTCCTACACGTGGACACCTAGAGTCCAGGCAGGGGGGGGCAGATGCGGGTTGGGCACTTACTGTCCTGCAGGCAGCACGGCTGCGGTGTCGTGTCCTCAGGGACAGTATTGTGGGGCTGAGGGCCTCGCGAGTCCGTCGGGGAATTGTCGAGCTGGGTCAGTCAGTCAGTCTGTTATTGAGTGAGTAAGTCTGTGAGGAAGTCAGTTGGTCCATTCGAAGATATGTCAGCGACTTATTCACTTAATTGATGAGTCAGTCGTTCGCTCGGTCACGGCGTCCAGCTCGCGTGTCAGAAAGTCAGAATTTTTGTCTCGTCTCATTCTGGTCAGTCAATTGCCTGTTGCCCTTCCGGTCTTGGTGAAATATTGTGTATTGAGGGGTTCAGGCAGGTTCATGTGCGATTGGTGAAAGGTGACACTCGCGAATATGCCACAAATCTTTCCTTTTTAACTGTCCTTCTCGTTATTGCAGATACGTTTGCTCTGGGGGCAACTCAGTTGACGCCCCGTCCTCTGGGGTCTGTCCGGTCGGAAGTTACTGCAATGGAACAACCACAGCGACAGCATGCCCTGCCGGTACATACCTGCCCTCAACGTCAGTCAATCCACAGATAGATGTGTTTCGTGGCAATGCATCTTTTTTTGAAACGCCTTTTCTGCTTCTTTCCTTTCAGCTGTCTACAGTATTCCGAACATTTGTTTTTTCCTTTCTCCAACCGTCCGTTCACTAAACCCCTCGTGTGCTTTTGCTCCCATGCAGTGGGAACGACGCGCTGGCTGACTGCGTTCCTTGCACTGCCGGGTACCTCTGTCAGACGACCGGCCTCTCTGCCCCTTCTGCCAACTGCACGGCAGGAGACTACTGTCCCGAGGGAACAAGCACTGCGGGCACCCAGTGTCCCACAGGACACTACTGCCCCTCTGGAAGTCCCGAGCCAATCCCTTGTGCTGCAGGGACGTACCAAAACAGTCAGGGCCAAACGTCCTGTCTGACTTGTACGGCAGGGTCGTATTGCGAGACGGGTGCGGTGGCTCTCACAGCCTGTCCTGCAGGCTACTATTGCCCCGCATCTACCGAATTTGGACAGCAATACCCGTGTGCAGTGGGTACTTTCAGAGCAACGACGGGGGCGACTCAATCCTCAGACTGCTCAACGTGTACGGCAGGCTCTTACTGTGCCACACGAGGACTGACTGCTGTGTCAGGATCGTGTACTGCCGGCTACTATTGTCCAGCCGGTTCTAGCTCTGCTGCTCCTTCTTCCACCTTCTGTTCATGGGGAGAGTACTGTCCTGCCGGGTCTTCTGCCATCACCGCTTGTCCCGCAAACCAATGGTGCGGGGGAGAGAAGCTCGGGTCCACCTCTGGATACTGTAACGCTGGGTACGTGTGCACAAGCAGAGCCTCAACTCCCGCGCCGACCGCAGCCCTCTCTGGGAGTGCCTGCACAGAGTCCATGACTGGATACATCTGTCCGGCAGGAAGCTACTGCTCCGCTGGTACGTTGCCAAGAAGGGTCTGGGGGGGAAGGGAAAATGCAGTGACTGGAATCTTTGTATCGGAGTGCGAAGTTGTCGCTTGAAAGCAATCAAAAAATCACGCATGACTCCAAATCGGATTGACGTCACAAAGGTCGACCAAGGTTTTTGTCACAACCTCCTCCCACTTATAGAATGAGGATCGCTTCTTTCGTCCCTGCAAGACCGTCAATTGATATTTTTCTTCTTGTGTGTCTTTTGTCCTCCTCTCTGCAGCTGCGGCGGTCGATACGGATGTCGGCAATGGGGTTGCCGGACTGAATCTTGACACCCCCACCTCTGCTGTGACCGACAGCAGCGGCAACATCTTTGTCTCTGCTGCCGCTAGAGTCTGGATGGTTGACGCCACCACGAACACAGCCACGAGCATTGTGGGTACAGGAACACCGGGGACGAGTACGGGCACAGCTGCGGGGACTTCCTTCCTTCTGAACGACCCTGTTGACTTGGCGATTGACAACCAAACCCTCTGGATCCTCGACAAGGGCGCCAGCAAGGTGATCAGTTACGACATCTCCACACAGCAAGCGACGGAGGTTCTCTCAGGGGCAGCGTCGGTTGTCAGTCCCGAGGGAATGTGCATTGATTCAACAGGAACGTACATCTACATCGCATCCACAGGCGATCATACCCTCGTGCGAATGGCGACTGCAGATGGCTCAGACACCGTGTACGCAGGAACGTCAGGAACGGCAGGAGACAGTGGGACCACAGGAAGAGTCGCGGCAACAGCTCGGTTGAACACCCCGATGGACTGTGCCATCAACCCGTCGACTAACGACATTTACATTGCCGACGCGGGCACGTATAAGATCAAGGTGATTGATGCAGGCACAGACAATCTGATGGATTTTGCGGGGACGGGAGTCCAAGGGGACACAGGGGACGGTGCCGTGGCCACCTCGGCCACCTTCATGGAGCCGGTCTCAGTCGTCTCAGAGTACATCACATCGGTCAGTCAGCGAGTGGGCAGCAAAACGAAGCACCAGGACCACACACAACGCTTGCGCATACTTGTCCGAGCGTGTGGGTCTCCATTGAATTCCAGACACCCGCACAAAACACAGATATTCCCTTTGACTCTCCTGCACATGCTTTTTTGCGTATTTTCCTTCTTTTCTTCTACTCCGACTCGCTTGTTTTCCTGCAAAATGCTTCCTGATCACCCTTCATCACCCAACTGAATCTCACTATCCCTTTGTCTCCTTCGTTTTCCTGGCTGGCCGTGTGTGCAGTCCGTTGTGGGTGTGTTCGTTGTGGACCGAGGGGCCCATCGAACCCGCATTCTCCGACCTGCAACCGCCCCCTTCGCATACGCACTTGCGGGGACAGGAAGCACCGGGTTTTCAGGTGATGGAGGTGTCGTCTCTGGTCAGAGTGCGGAGTTTGCATCTCCTCAAAGATGCACAGGCACTCTGAAGGTGGACACAACGACGCCCACCGTCCTCTCCTACTTGATCTGCGCAGACACAGGAAACAGCGTTGTCCGGAAGATCGTCCCTTCCACAATCGACATAGGAGAAAGCACACCTCCTGTTCAGTGCCCTGCAGGAACCTACATGCCTTGGGAGGGTTCTCGCACGGAGCTCGACTGCATCCCCTGTCCGCCCGGGATGTACTGTGCAAGTGCCGGCCTCACGGCCCCCTCGGGTGCCTGCACGGCCGGGTATTACTGCAGCAGCCGCGCCACGAGTGCCACAGAAACCCAATGCCCAGCCGGATATTATTGCCCCGTCTCGACAGCAACCCCCTCTAACGTTGCCCTGTCCAAACCGGTCACGGCCGACTCTGTATTCTCGACATACACCGCTGACAAGGCCGTTGACGGTTCAAGTCTCGAGGATGACAGGTGGATTTCAGGCACCGGTTCTGCAGTGCATTGGCTTGAGGTCGACCTCCAGGCTTGGTACATCGTGTCCTCCTTTGAGCTCGAGTCGGGTGCCGCAGCCAGCGGGGGGACTGGGTTCCAGTACCCAGTGGAGGGATTCTACCTTCAGTACTACGACTCTGCATGGACAGACTGGGCTCCTAAGACATCCAACAACACAGATAAGACACGCACGGTGACTCTGTCATCATCCAGAGTGGTGGAGAGAGTCCGACTGTACATAGATGACCCTGGCCCCGCTGCAGGTGGATTCTTTGCGCGTGTGTACGAACTGCGCGTGTATGGATCCAGGGAACCAGGCGCAGTCGCACCGCTCCCCTGTCCGCCAGGAGAATATCAGCCCAGTGTGCAATCCTCGAGCTGCCTGACTTGCCCTGCCGGGTCCTACTGTGACAGTTCGACTGATGCGATTCGTATCAACCCAGTCACCTGCCCTGCAGGATACTATTGTCCTGCAGGAACCAGGTACGCATACGAAAGTCCGTGTCCACTTGGAACTTTCAGGGCAACCACAGGGGCCACAAACGACACAGACTGCACTGCATGCACGGCCGGGTCCTACTGCGCATCCCGGGGCCTCAGTGCCGTGTCAGGCCCCTGTACCGCTGGGTACTATTGCACAGGGGGGGCAATTCTGCCCGCTCCCTGGGATTCGGACGGAAATCCGTACTCCAACCCGACGCTGACGACTACAGGCGGGATCTGCCCTGTGGGAAGCTACTGCCCTGAAGGGGCTTCCAGTGCGACTGCCTGCGCCTCGTCAGTTGACTTGCTCGAAAGGGATTTTCCCTTCTTCTCTCCTACCTTGCCGCGTGTTCACTTGATTGTTTTCCTCCGTCCCTTTCCTTTCTTCCGTGACCAAATTGACAAAGAAGAAAGACTGAAAGAGAGAAGGCTTTCAAATTTTTCTCCGTGTCTGTCTACTTTTCACCAACTTTTTCTTCAGAAATCTCCCGCCCCTTCTATCTCTTGATTCCGATTCTCTCTTCGTTGATTGCAGAGGAACGTTCACGCTTGCTCAAGGCACGACATCATCTGCCGACTGCCTCTCATGCGACCCCGGCTACTACTGTGACAGCAGCGGGAATGCGGTTGCATGTTCCGCCGGGTACTTCTGTAGTGGGGGTGCAACGACCGGCACTCCCTCCGGCGCATCGCAGGGCGGAGGTCCCTGCCCTGCAGGAGCTTACTGTCCGGCAGGAACCTGGCAGAATGGAGGCATCGTCTGCAAACCAGGCACCTACTCAGCTGCCCAAGCAACTTCCTGCACAACCTGCCCAGACCGTTACTACTGCCCCAACTCCAACATGACAGACTCTGACGTCTCTGGGTCCACATACCTGTGCCCTGCCGGACACTACTGTCCTGCAGGCTCCATTGCAGGCACTAAGTGCCCTCCAGGCTCATATGCAACCACAACTGGGTACGGAGACGCCAGCAGTCCGTGCGAGCCCTGCAGATCTGGCAGGTACTGCGCCACATACGGCATTACAGATTCCGACGGGACGGGTCCGTGCGACGCCGGGTTCTTCTGTAACTCCTCTTCGGTGGGGCCCCGACCGTCCACTGCCGTGTATGCGTTCGGCACCAACACTTTTGGCCGGTGTCCCGTGGGCCAGTACTGCACTTCTGGTACTGCAGCGCCAGTCGATTGTCCAGCAGGAACGTACAACGATCAGACTGGGGCAACACAGTGCATCCCCTGCCCCCCCGGACGATACTGTGCGACAACCGGAATGACTGACCCTTCGGGGACCGGTGCGTGCTCTGCCGGGTACTACTGCGTTGGTGGAGCGAGTACTTCAACACCCAATGACGGTGGCGTCACAGGAGCGCCCTGCACTGCGGGACGTTACTGTCCTGCCGGGTCAGCCCAACCGATCGCTTGTGAGCCAGGAACATACACAGCGACCACAGGGCAAAGCACGTGCATCGCCTGTCCAGTCGGACAAATGTGCATCGACCCCGATAACAGTCCGACCGTCTGTCCTGACGAGCTCATCTGCCCCTGTCCCAACTCAGCGTCTACCCAGAACCAGACAGGCACCCTCACAGGCTGTCTGGTCTCATCCCTCTCCTGCACGACCTCCTACGGCTGCACAGTATACCCCTATGGAACGCACTGTCCCGCAGGATCGTACAGGGCCTCGGGGTCCGATGGAAAGAATTACGAGTCCTGCACCCCCTGCCCTGTCGGGTCCTACTGCAGAGGGGGGAGGGTTGCGGGTACATGTGCAGCAGGGTACCTCTGTTCCCTCGGGAACGCATTTCCGAATCCGACCAGCTCCTCTTCCTTCTTTGTCGAACCAAGTCTCCTCTCCAGCAGCTCGTACACACAGATCACGACCAGCAACTGGGACACAGGATCTCCCTGGAACACCACAGGGTCGGTTCTGTACGGAGGGATTCCATGTCCGGCGGGGTACTACTGTACTGACGGGACCACGTCTCCAACCGCCTGTCCGACCGGTACGGTGAGGGCGGCAACAGGGGGAGCATGGGAGTCCGATTGCGGCAATTGCCCCGCAGGATACTATTGTCCTGCAACTGCCGACCCTCCAGGCATCCCTCTCGACTGCCCAGTCGGGTATTACTGTCCGGAGGGGTCTTCTGCAGCGTCGGAGTGTCCGATAGGATCACAGAGAACGACAACAAATGCACAGGGACTTGCGGACTGTGAAATCTGCCCTGCAGGGTATCTCTGCAACACGGTTGCACAAGGCACAGCGACCCTCTGCACTCTCGGGTACTACTGTCCCGTAGGAAGCAGCACAGCCATCCCGTGTCCCCCAGGCACGTACACGCCTGTCCAAGGATCCCTTCGCTACCAGGCCTCCAGCTGCCCGACTTGCCCAGCGGGGTCCTATTGTCCTGGACCTGCTGACACCTCTGCCACGAGCTGCCCAGACGGCTACTACTGTCCCGAAGGTTCTGCAGGCCCCCTGCCTGCACCCTCGGGGACATTTGCATCGGGGGGGGCGTCGGTGGCCTCTACATGCACTGCTGGTTTCTACTGTTCAGGTCCAGTCCCGCCTTCCCAGGCAGACTCGACAGATTCTTTCATCGCTTCCTACGGCCCTCCGGGAACTTCAGTGCCCGTCGTCTGTCCCCAAGGCAACTTCTGTCCAGCAGGAAGCGACCTTCCTCAGACGTGCCCTCCAGGAAGCAAGGGAAAGACAAGCGACACGGGGAGAGAATCCTTCGATGCAGCTTGTGACTATTGTGCGGCCGGGACATACCAGAATAAAGCGGGTCAAAATGAGTGCCTGGAGAGTTCGGAAGGGTTTGTCTGTGAAACTGGTTGCAAAAGGTTCAAACCAACTGACAGTGCAACACACAGTGGGTACGAGTGTCCTGTCGGTTTCTACTGCCCCGCAGGATCTGGTTCTCCCACTCCATGTCCCGCAGGAACGTACAATGACCTCAAGCGCCAAGTGGCCGACACTTCCTGCATCCCTTGCAAGGCAGGTTCGTTCCAAGAGAGTACAGGGCAAGCAGCATGCAAAGTCTGTGGAGCCTCCGCGACTGCCGAGCAGGGCGCGACAGAGTGCACATGCACAGGTGCAAACCGCGCGTTCCAGACCACCGACCAGGTGTGCATATGCAAGCCAGGCTTTGAGTTCTTCCAAGAGGGCGTGGCTCTCTCAGAGGAAGACGGGCCGCAAGATTGCCAGCCTATGGTGTACGACAGGTGTGCCGATGGTCTCGAAAGAGATTTTCTCGGACGGTGCGTTGACCCAACAACCGTCTGCTCGAACCAGTGCGACGGTGGTACAGGGGAGTGGATTGACACTGCAGGTATGTGTCAGTGTGACGACATTCAGACAGCGAACGACGTGTGTGGTCAGGACTGTATCGATGCACTCGAGCAGGTGGTCATTGCAGATGGATACTTCCGTTGTTGGAAGGGAGGGGTAATGACATACGAGATTCTGCTGTCAAGACTCACAGGAGGGTCAGCCATTCTCTCAGGGCTTCCAGAATCGACAGGCACAGACTGCGTCGGGAGCGATGGCACCCTCAGCAACCGAAACGCGTGCATGCAATGGCAGACGTTCGGAACAAATGGACGCGTAAAGGGACTCTTCGGGGCTCCTGATGGCTTCTGTGAGTCTGTCAATGCCGAACAGGAGGAATACAACAATGCCAACGGGATCACCAACCGAAGACGACTTCAGGAAGAGGTTGTCGGGCGTCGCCATCTCTCCGAAAGGTTCCGCCGCCTTCAGACTACTGTCCAGAGCTCTGTCGGTATTGACGATTCCGTCATTTGTCTGGAAGGGGGGCAGGCCATGACATGGACGATCATATGGGATGGGGACACTGCCGACTATCCAGAGTACCAAAAGGACAGTCTTTTGAATTCGAACCCTGACTGGGACTACACGGACTTCAGAAATCTGGCCACAGAGATCAAGGCAGGAATCAGACGGATGATGTTCTCGTACACGTTCAACAACTCGGGCACGTACGTTTTCTGCAGTTCTGTGAATACAAATTCGTGCACGATCATCACGGTCATGGGGACCAACACACAATGCAGAGACACTGCACAGGCCCCAGCAGCCAGAACGACCGCATCCGTCTCCGGAGTGGGTGCCAGGAAGAATGGCGACATTCAGTTGACACCTGACTGGGCGATGATTGCAGGGGTGCTCATCGCAATGCTCTTCACAGGTCAGGAGAACAGGGAGGCGCGTTAGAAAGATGCTCACGTATGAGCTGGAAGTCAGGCTTTGCGAGGCTTCAATAAGTACAGCTGTCCTTGTTGTACTACAGTCTCTCGTGTCTTGACAGAATCCGGTGGATGCATTGGTATGACCTCCTTGAGCGCTCTCCTCTATCCGTAGTTTTTGTGTTTCTGTCCCCTGATGGCTGTCCATGTGTTTGTCTCCTGGTGTGTCTGCAGTGTTGTGTGTGTTCTTCGCCTTGTGGTGGTTCCGAAAGAACAAATGGGACTTTGAGGGCACCCTGGACAGACAGCCCAACTACAGAAGGTCTGTCTATCTGTCATCAAGATGAAGAGAGACACTGCGATTTATGACTTAAAGGATCAATCAGGCTCCAGCGGAGCGATCCGAAAGAGAGAGAGAGAGAGAGGGAGAGAGAGAAAGGGAGAGAGAGAGAGAGAGAGAGAGAGAGAGAGAGAGAGAAAGAAAGAGCTGTATGCAGCCATCTTCACGACCTTCGAATCTCACTCAAAGACCGTACCTCTGGAAAATCAGACGGAGGAGAATCTTTCTTTGTAATGAAACAGACGTGAAGTTTTACGGAATGTGACTCACTTCTTTACTGGTTGTTGTGTTTTTCTCACTTCTGATCAAGTGCAAATGGAGAAGTGTGTAATCCTCAGCCCTGTCCCTTTCACTGGTTTTTAATACCCCTGTTTGTGTGTGTCTATGCGAACGGTATCCCTTTTTGGACCTCTGTGTGCATCTTTCTGTCTGTCCCTTTCAGGAAGGCCCAAGAGAAGCAGGCGTTTGCACTCGTGAAGGGCAGCGGGTCAAAGAACGACGTCGGCGAAGCCGCAGACGAGGTTGAAGATGCAGGACGGTTCAAGGGTCACAAGTCGAACAAGGGCATCTCGATGAACGCGGCAGCAGGCGCACTGGATGACGACATCGACCCCCGAATCTTCCAGGCTGTGTACGACAAGGTTCTTGACCACCACAAGTTTGTGTCCGAAAAGTTCCAAGAAGCCCAGGAGGCTCAGCAGAAGGAGACACAGAGAGTGCTTGACGAGGCTCTGAAGAACAGAGACGAGCTCCTCGTCAAGATGGCAGAGGCTCTCGAGAAGAGAGACGAGATGGACGAGGAGGCATCGGCACAAAGACAGAAGGTGAGGGTATATGAAAATGCGTCCCTACACCGACCGCCCTGATTTCATGCCCTGGCCGCGCTTTTCTTATCGTTTTCCTCGCCTTCCTGCTTCTGAGAACACTCTGCCTGTGATTCATTCTAGATTTCAAGAAAGCATGAAGATAAGTTGGTTCTGTAGAAACATCGTTTTGCCCTTTTTAAGCTTTTCCTGATTGACATTTGTCGCATCTGGGCCCCAACTGCAGGTCGAAGGTTTGGTTGAGCAGCTGACTCAGAAGCGAGACGCCCTCCTCGACGCTTGGCAGACACTCCAGAGAGACGCCCAGCAGGTCAGCGCCTTGCAAACATTCATGCATTCATGCAAAAGGGAAAATTAGAATCAATTAAGGACGCCGGCCCCTGTATAGCACTAAGCTGATCGGAACGAACCAATTGGGGATCGAGGAAGGGCAGTGGAGAGAGACAGCAGATTGATTCAAAAGACCCCTCAAGGGAGTGATGGGTAAGACGGATGCTTAGCAAGGCCGACAGATTCTTATAACCAGATCAATCATTCCGGAAGGCTGGTTGCACTGAAAACGGCTTTATTTTGCCTGCCATGCTTGAAAAGCCACACTTAGGCGCCGAAGGCCCAGACGCTTCGTGAAGCTCTCTGCAGAAATTTTGTGATCTCTGGCGTTTGGCAAAATATGAGGGAAAGTGCGTGAACGTTTTCTTTGTTCATCTTCACACATGCAGGTTGCCTCGTACTATAACAAGAACAGCGACCTGAAGTCGGAGTTGCAGGCCGCAAAGGACGAGCAGAGGAAGAAGGAGGCGATGCAGAACCAGATGGAGGCCGAGCAGAGAAGACTGGCAGGAGCAGCAAACAAGCAGGCAGACCAGATGATCAAGGACCTCCAACAGAAGCTGGAGGCCTGTGGGTCTGAGGAGGAGAGGCAGAAACTTCTCGAGGACTTCCACAAACAGGTCAGCCAGGCAACCAGTCAGACAGACAACACGGAAATGCCTGCCGGGAGATACGCAATGTGTTGTGTGCATGTACCTATCAACATATGATTTGAAGCCTGTCTTGTCCAGCAAACTGCCAATCCTTCTGTCAGGCTGTTTCTGCACTACCTGTTTCTTTCTCGTGATTGATGTTCTGCCCCGTGGGGTGCGCCGAACTTGCCTACATCTAATTTTGTTCCTCGGCTTGTTATTCATTCGTTGCAGCTGGCAAATCTGGAGATCAACTTGGACGAGGACAGAAAACGAATGATCGAGGAGTTGGCAGAGCGTCTGAGAGACCAGGAGAGACGGCTGGAGGACGAGAAGAAGGCTGTCGAGCAGGCAAAGCAGGATGAAGAGGAAACGAGAGGAAAGTTGCTCGAGAACGAAAATGACCTTCTGTCTCGACAAGCCGACGAACGCGCCGCTATTCTCTCAGATGCAGAGAAACAGAGGATGGACATGCTGGACGATCAGCAGACAAAATCGGAAGCCAAATTGAGAGAGCTCCAGGAACAGTTGCAAAAGCGCCTCAAGGGTGCCTCCTCTCAGGCTGAGAAGGATCAGATCATCGCAGAGCACAACCGTCAGATGGAGAGAGTGGAGGAGGACCTCGCTGCCGAGCGTCTTGCTCAGCAGGCTGCAATGGCAGAGAAGTTACGAAAGCGCAAAGAGGCCCTCGCACGAAAGCACGAGGCAGAGCGTCAACAGCAATTGAACGATGCCTCAAAGGCTCAGGATCTGGCAGCTGCCGATTTGCGGAATGCCGAAGAGAAGGAGAGGAACACTCTCGACCAACAAGAGTATGTTGCCGAGAAGGACAAATTGAATTCGGACTCCGAGAAACAGGTCGACGAGTTGGAGGACAAATTCAAACAAGAGAAGGAGATGGAGAGAGCCAAGTTGAAGGACGAACTCGACAAGAAACTCCAAGCCGCGTCAAGCGACGAAGAGCGAGAAAGAATCATTGCCGAGCATAACCGAGCACTCGAAAAGGTGGGTCAGTCAAAGCAGGCAGCATTCACGTGTGTGTGTTCTTTCACTGATAAATCTCCTCGTTTTCTTTCGATTCACTTATGCACTCAAAGAAAATGCGCGCCAAAGTACAATCGTTCTCACTCTCCCGCCTAACTCAGTGTACAGACGAGTCTCCATCATATTTTTTTCGTGCTTCTCTTTGCAGATGGACCAGCAAATGGAAGAGGAGAAGGAAATCCAGGCACGGGCTCTGAGGGCAAAGTTGGCGGACCGGGAAGCCCGCAGGCTGAAGGCGATGAGAGGCCGTCACCAGGCCGAGCAGGATCTCAGAGACACACTCGCACGCCATGCACAAGAAAGGAGAGATCTAGAAGGAAAGCAGGATTCCGAGCGTCTGTCCCTGCAAGCTCGCCAGGCTGAGAGACAGGCACAGAAAGAAGAAGAGATCCAGAAAGAAACCTCTAAGAAGCTCGAAGACCTGCTGAAAAATTACCAACAAGAGCTGGCGGCTCTCGCCCACATCGCAGACCCAGTCGAGCGAGAACAGAAAGAGGAGGAGGCAAAGCAGAGAATGCAAAAAGAGAAGAAGAGGATTCTCGACGACGAGTCGAACAAATTGGAGGCATGGAGAGTTGAGAACGCCGCAGTATCTCGACAGGAGCGCGACGACCTTCTCCGAAGACATGAGAAGGAAAGAGGGGCTCTTCTGTCCAAACAGAGGGATGAGGTCAACAAGGCCAGGGCAAAAGTTCGAAGGTACGTGCGTGCAATCCTGTTCAGCAAAAGTGCTGCCAGCCCTTTGACTTAGTTCTCATCTGAAACCCCTCATGTCTCTTTAGGGAAAGACCGGTGCACAATGCAAGCCTTCCGCTCCAGTCCCATATGTATTTGGACGATTCCCATTGCGTACATTCAGATTTTGTTCGGGGGGGGGGGGGACGATATGAGGCAGAGATAGCCTGGTCCTCTGCTTGGGCCTTGAATGAGGTTCCCGTTTTCTTTTGCTGGTTCCGCTGCCTTCATGGACATTTCCTGAGACCAAACGAGCTTATAGAGGACAGTAGGTAGTAGAAGTCTTGCTGGTAGTGTTTGGTTTTTCTCTCTTGTCGTTTTCCCTCTGTGAATGTATCATTTCTCCTTTCTATACATCTCGGCTTTTGTGACTGGTCCCTCTACGTCTCAGCTCTGAGGACACGGAGGACAAGACGGCCCACGAGACGGCATGGGCACGGCTGAGCGATGAGATGCAGACGGAGGAGGAGAAAGCTCTAGCAGAACTGGAGAGAGCCTCACTCGAAAACAAGAACGAGTTGATGCGAAAGGAGAGAGAGAAGCTGCAACAGAAACTCGACGATGTCAGTTGGACAGTCAGAACATCCGCAGAAAGCTTGTCGGTTGCCCCACTAATCTTGACCCACTGGCCTGTTGCATTGAGAACCTCAGTACATGCCCTGGTGGCGTCATGGAAGAACGACCCATCCTTGCTCTGCGTACCTCGTGCCTTCATTTCGCCCTTCACGTGAATGCTTTTTTTGCGTCATTCTGATAACGTCCTTTTTGGTTGGACATCTTTTTGGCTATCAAGAATAGTCCGTCCCTTCTTCGTCATCTTTTTTCTCTTCCCCCTCTTTCTGTGCAGCTCTCTCAAGTTGGCGGATCTGACGAAGAGCGCCGACGTCTCCTGGAGGCCCACGAGCGTTCGATCAAGCAGCTCGACGAGATTGTGGATGGGGAGAGACTGAAGCAGCAGAGAGATCTGAAGGCGCGGCTGGCCGAGAGAAAGAAACTGAAGGAAGATAAGGCAAAGGCCATAGAGGAGCAGAACGCAAAGCAGAGGGAGAT
Source organism: Chromera velia (assembly GCA_018398765.1). Lineage (NCBI taxonomy): Eukaryota > Chromeraceae > Chromera > Chromera velia. The sequence continues at coordinate 67,526 of JAHBMJ010001427.1, forward strand.
GGAGAGAGAGGCAGAGGAGGCAAGAGCCAAACTGGAAGCTCAACAGGCCGATGAACTCTACGCAGAAGAGCTCAAGGCGAAGAACGAAGCTGCAGAGGCAGCTGAAGAAGCCGCACGCAAGCGTATGGAGGCAGAGCAAAAGTTGGCTGAGGAAAAGTTCAGGAAGAGTCAGAAGCTTGACTTCTCTGCCACGCAAAGAGAGAGGGACCAGCTTCTCGATCAATGGCAGGCCAAGCAGATCCAAATGGACGAATCCCTCGAGGAGGAGAGACTGCAGCAGCAGGCACGTCTGAACGACAAAATCGCAAAACGACGTGCAGCCCTGAAAGCCAAACAGGACGAGGCAGCAAGGAAGCTGGCTGAAGAGCAGGCGGAGAAGGAAAGAGTCATGAAAGAGGAGCAGGAAAAGAAACTGAATGAGATCAACCTTCAGGCCGAAACTGCTCTCTCACTCGCCAAGGCGGCTTCTGCAGCAAACAGAGAAGCCATTGCTGCCAAGCACCGAGAGGCCATTGCTGGAATGACCAAAGGGCACGAGGAGGAAATGGATCGGTTGAAGAACGAATTTCAGGTCCGTCCGATCTCAGAACGATCATACCCCCCCCCCCCTTCTTGTCTCTTTGCTCTACGAACTCCTACACGTTGTCTTGAATCGCTTTTGGGTCCAACTGATGAACACATTTTTCTTTTTTGGATGATCAAGCTGGCGAAAATTCGTTTGTCTATGGATTGATTTTGACCTGCAAGAGTGTCTGAAGATGAAAAATCCTTCGATCGTCGGAACCCGGTTTTTTTCCGACTAGTCGGTGGTCAGCACAACATGAAAAAGACCAGGGGACGACTGGCAAACATGCATTTTTCTTTTTTGTTTGCTTGACATCAAGTCAAAATTTTCATTTTGATCTATGGATGCAGCGCGAGATGGAGAGGGCAAGAGAGGAGTTGGAGAGAGAGGCTCTTGCAACCAAGAGACTCCAAGCAGACAGAGAGCGGGAGGAGAGGGAACGACTCGAGAGAGAACATCAGGAAAAACTCGCAGCTGCCAAGACAGACTCAGAGCGACAAATGCTCCTGCGAGAGCACAAATCGAAAATGGAGAGCCTCGACGAGACCCTGGAAGAAGAAAAACAAAAACAGAGCGCATCACTTCAAAGAAAACTGCAGGTGCGTACGAGGGCATGTTGTCGCTTTGCTTCATTCTCTCTCTCTTCCTTTCGGGGCTTTTCATCATTTTTCGTCTCCATTTTTCCAAGCGCTTTGCAGTTTTCTCCAGCCGAACTCAGTGACTTTTTATCTGACTCTCCGTGTACGCGCTTTCCTGCAGGCTCGCCGAAAGAAGCAGCAGGAGAAGGAACAGAAGCTGCGAGCACAACAGGAGAGGGAGATGGAAGAGGCCAGACTCAGACAGCTCCAGCAAGAGAGCGAGGAAGCATCCAGGGCAGAGAGGCAGCAGGAGCAGGAGGCCCTCAGGAGGATCATCGAGTTGGAACAAAAGAAGGCCCAGAAGGGAGGCCTGGGAGATACCGACCAGCCAACGGATGTTGTCAAGCAGGTCCGGGTGTCGGCTCGTCTTGCTGCCTGACTGATTTTTTTGTGTGCCTCTCTGTCTATCGTTGTGACTCAATCTTGTCTACCTGTCTTTTTGATTTCTGCTGTTTTGATAATATTTTTGGGTCCTGCATCAACGGGATCAAGCCTGTCGCTTTCCCTTTGCATGTGCGTATTTCCGGCGAAAAGGACTATGGGTGCCCTTTGTTTCATCTTATTTTCTCTCCTCTTCCATGTCTTCTCAGGTTCTTTCTGCTCGTCACGACAGGGAGATCACAGATTTGATGAACGTCCAGTTCAAGCAGAAGGCGATGGTCTTGAAGAGAGTGGTGGACGAGGTCAACATGGAGAGAGAGCAGCGGGCCTCCGAGATTGTGGAGAAATACAGGGGACACGAAAACGATGCCAACAAAAAAGAAGAGCTGAAGGTCAGTCAGCCGACCAAGAAGGGGTCACCAGGAGACGACAAAAAGCAGAGAGACTTGAGCAGCAAACACCCTTCCTTTTTGCATGGATGTGTGTCGTTTCGGCATTTCGTCGTCGTACCCCGTGAGTCTTCTCTCTCCCAAGAAAGGATGCCTCGCTGATCAATTTTTTTTTTATCAATTTTTAAAGAAGCGTGCAGGTGAGAGGATCTGTTTGCTGCCTTTCTGTGTGTCGACCCTGCACCCTTAGAGGAAAGAGACTTCAACCCATTCCTTGCCCCCCCTCTCATACACGCAGGCGGAACTCGACCAGCTCGACGACGAAATCCAGGAGCTCCTCAACGAGAAGATGCAGGAAGCCTCCAGAGGGGTCAGTCAGTCTGTCTGTCAATCTGTCTATCTGTCTGTTTGTTTGTTTGTCAGTAGGCGATTCCGGTTTGTCAGTTTGTCTGTTTGTCAGTTGGGAAATGGGCGACGTACTCAGTAGGCGATTCCGGTTTTTAAAAAACATACTTTGCAATGGTGTAGATAAAGGGGGCAGTTCGCGGCATAAGAAGTTCTTTGCTGTTGCGGGGGCTTGCCGCGTGCAATTCATTAAATCCTCCCCTGCTTCTTTTCATTCGTTCATACGTTGATCGATATTTGTTTGTTCAGGAGGATGAGAGACAGGAAAAAGACATGAACACCCTGAAGCACCAGCACCACCTGGAGTTGATGGAGGCCTTCGCTCAGTTGAAGGGAGGCGCCGTGGATGAAAAGAAGTTTGACGAGATTGCGGAAGTGGTGGACGCCAAGGGGAGGTTCATCAAGGCTGCCGAGGAGAACGAGGAGATCCAGAAGCAGAAGCTGGAGAACTTCAAACGACAGAAGGAAGATGAGACGACCAGGAAGATTGCGGACATGGAGGCGCAATTGAAGAAAGCAGAAGAGGAAGCCAAAAAGCAAATCGTCAGTCAGTCAGCCCGACCATCTAGCAAATGAAGCAACAGATACAAGAAAGCCTTGATGGAGGGAGGCATTGATTGGTTGATCTATTGATCAGAGTCTTCAGTTGACCAGTAGACAGGTACTTCCAGCTTTGCATCTCTTCTTGGCTTTCCTGCACGCTGCAGTTCTTTTTGTTGCATACACTCACCATCTGTTTCCCCCCCTCCCACCCCCTCCCTTGCAGGAGGCCGAAGTCGCAGAATTCCAGGCGAAGATCCAAAAAGAGACGGACAAGCAGATCGAGCAGGCTGAGAGAAGGAACCAGAGAATCAAGGACAGAATGCTCCAGGAACAGGAGCAGATCCATAAGCAGAAACTGAAGAATATTCCCAAGTCCAGAAGCGATGGGAAGACGGAGGAGGAGCAGAGGAGAGAGATCATAGAGGCCTACGAGAAAGACAGACAAAATTTGGATCAAGCGATGGAAGCAGAGAGACAAAGACAGCTTGAAGTTTTCAAGCAACGACTGCAGCACAAGGAGGAGAAGAAGAAAGAGCTGGCACAGAAAAAAAAGCAGGAGGAGAGAAAGAAATTCAACGCACAGCTGGAGGCAAAGAAGCGACAGGTCGGTACCGGGACCATTTTTCTATCGGTTATGTCCTCATTTTGAATCTGAAGATTGCGCTTCTCCGAACTGAACGACTATTGCTCGCTCAAATTGCTGAAGTCCTCGTTGTTTCTAGACACAATTGGACTGTGCACATCATTTTGTTGTATATGTTGTATCGGATCTCAACAGAATTCTGAATCGATTGATTAATCGTCGGACAAACATCCAGTCAACCGAACAGACGGAGGGGCAATCGTATCACCTCAAAGATTTCTACAATTACTCCTTTGATCGAGCCTGTCGTCTTCCTCTCTTCACTCCTGCCTGCCTGCAGCTCCAAGAAGCAAAGGAGGCTGATCTCGCAGAGGCAGAGACCGCGATGGCTCTGAAGACAAAGCGCAAAGGATCTCTGAAGTCCTCTGACGGCGACACTCTGCCTCCAGAGGCCGCCAAGCCGAAGCTCAGCCCAATGTGGGAAGCCATCCTTACTCAAGAGGAAACAGCCAGCGCTGGAGCGTCAGCTCAGCAGGGTGAGTCCCTCATCTCCTCTCCTCTCCGGAGTTATTTTCTTCTATCATTAGCCGGAAAAGCATGTTGGGAGCGATCTGCCATGGAATTTTGAGCTGTCTGCCAGTTATGGTCAAAAACCTCTCTCCACCTCTCATGACCTCTCCCCCCTTTTTCTTCTTGTCAATTTCTCTGTCGATCTGTATCTTCGCGCAGGAAACTTTATGAACAAAAGTAGCGTTGATTCTTTCTTGCGAAAGGTCGCATGCGTGTGTTGATGTGTGTGTGCATCCATGTGTCTCTGCAGGAGACTTCGTGAAGAAGCTCGACGAGGTCGAGCGGCTGCTTCGGGAGGAAGGCACTCACCTGCGCAGTCTGCTGGGGTCTCTGAGGAAGATCGACAGAGTCCTTGCCGTCCTTCAGTCAGAAGGGGGAAGGCAGGGAACCGCAGTCGCGAGACGCAACAGCAAAGGAGGATTGGTAGGCTCTCCTGCAGGAGCGTTCACCAGCCAGAGAAGCAGGGCGCCCTCCGGGGGTCCCTCGATGTTTTCGGCCTTCAAGTCACAAGGATGAGAGGAATGGAAAGAAAGAAAGTGGCATGTCAGAACCGGAAGGGGGAGGGGGGGCGGGGGGAGTCCGGGGAGCAGTAATGTATTTGAAGGAGTCGGGTCGGGGAATGGAAGGAAAGGGAACTTTCCTCAAGGGTCTTTCTTCAAGTTGATGTCGATTCATTCATGTCTTCTCTATCTCCTGTTTCTGATCTGTAAACTCGCTCACTGTACTTCTCTCTCTCTCTCTCTCTCTCTCTCTCTCTGTTCTGCCCTCCCGACCCTCGCTCTGTCTATCAGTTCGACCCACTGGCGGTTTATTTCCCTGGTGGGCTGAATCAACTCAGACATCTTTCACAATTTCTTCCCCTTCGAGCATGCCTCCAAAACGGAAAGAGGCCCGAGCGCTGCATTTTTATTGTCGCAGCTCCTCTTCTAACTGCTGCAGCTGATTCTTGCGTGCGTTCACGATGAGGGCCCGAGTGACAACGGACCGATGTATGAATAGAAAGCGGGGGGGGGACTGGGGGGAAGGAAAGGAAGTTTCAATGGAGATCAAGTGAAGGAAATCGGGAAATTGTCAGCGCCCTCTATGTGTGCCAGGTCACTGGCACCAATCAAGTGGTGAATTCAATTAGAACTCTAGCTTGTCCCAACTCGGACGTTTATGTGTGTTGCAGTATATAGCAGTATCAATATCTTTCTTTTCTTTTCTCTTTGATCGAATGAATTTTGATAAACTTTTCAAGCTTTGTTTCCAGACAAAGCTGCACTTTATGCATGCATCTGGAGTATTCCATTGTTCAAGCCTTCAAAGCTTCACATAACGCACACAGTTAATTTGTACAAACGATATCAAACGATAAATCAGCCAGTGAATCATTTAAATTCATTTATTTCACGATATTTAAATAAGATTTTGTTATTTTAAAACTACTTAGGCCCATTCGATAAATGTCTATTCTGGTTTATTCTAATGTTCGATTGTCTCACGGTCCGAATGAATGGCAAAGGCACGCAACATACTGTTAAATACAGGCACGTAAATGTACTTAATTTAGAATGTGAATACTAGCTAGAGGGTCTTAGATTGTTAACAGGTTAGTCGGCAAGGCCATTGTATAGCATTATATAGCATCGTGTAATGATACATGAGCGTTGTAGATGATATATTTTGGGAAATTTAAATTCGGGTACTAATATTACTAAATGTATAAATAAACAGGAACACACTCATTCACAGATATTGGCTCGCACACAGACAGACGTACTGAAAACTGTATGCCATGCACTTACAGATAGGACATTACAAGTGTATACAAATACTAGAAGCAAGGGAGAAACTGTGTGAGCTGAGCCGGGCTACAGATACCGTGGCATACCGTGGCTCGTGGGCCACGGCATTTTTCGAAGTGCACCAAGCTACGCTCTCCGGGGCCACACTGAAACATGCCAATGTACGTAGGCCAATACAACCATTCTAAGTGGGGCATTCCATTTTGACATGTATTCGATCTGACACTATCTGATACTGCTCATTACCACTCACTTCTACAGCTGTGACTGCTCGATCTGACGTGAGCAGTGGGTTGGCTTCGTCGTGGCGTCTCGTGAAGTTGGATTGCCAACGCTGATTGACCCCTTGCATGAGTGGAGACGTGAAAAGTTTTCAGTCGATGGCCATACCACACAGGATCGAAAGATCTCACGACACTCCGACGAATTTCTGACAAATCGCTTCCGCCAGACACCATTTTTCTCTCTTTTATGCAGCTGCTGCGTCTCCCACAGCTCTTTCTTTTCAATCGGGCGCTTCAGCTAGGCTTTTTGGGAATCCGCACGCCGTCTCCGTCTCCGTCTCGCCCACTTCTGAGGCGCAAACAAACTCTCAAGAGGCATAGCGGGACTTCTCTGAGCCAAAACGTTCTCGAAAGTGTGATTAATAACATGGAGGAAGCGACGAAGAAGAGGCAGGCAGTTCTCGCCACGCACAGCGGAAAGTCAGTTACTAAGCATGTGCCGCGTGACGGCTCATGTAGACGGAGAGGCATTGTCCATGAATTGAGGATGGGGTGCAAGGATGAGTTGATGGATGGATGAATGAATGAATGGATGGATGAATGGATGGGTGGATGGGTGGATGGATGAATGGATGGATGGATGGATGAATGGATGAAACCTCAGGCAGACTGCGCACTGGTTTGTCGGGGGGATGGGGCATTGTCACGATGGGTTGGTGGGTTGGCGTGTGCGCTGACTGAACTTTTGTTTTCTTTCTGCACCTCCCTGATTGTCGTCTGCAGATTTCACTGCGATGAGGTTCTTGGAATGGCGATGCTGGTCCGTCGTTTTTCTGCCCAATCTTGAACAACATACGGCTTCATGTCATTGCCGTCGGTATTTACAGCATGCTCTTTCTCTCGGTCAATAATGATCGAATTTTAGCCCTAATGTCATCTTTTCTCCTCTCAAAGCACAAAAATGAGCAGCCAATGGGGAATGCTGTGGTCCCGTTGCCCAGCTCGCCAGAGAAGAAGAAGATTGATGGAAGATTTTTATTTTTCTTCTTCGGCAAACCTTTGGGACCAGCTCAAGTTATCGTTCGTTCCTCATCTCTCCTACTGTCTGCCTGCAGAGACTGCTTCCAAGATACCAACACGCAAAGATCGTCAGATCGCGCAATCCTTCAGAGCTTCAGGAGGCAGACGTGGTGATAGATGTCGGGGCGGTTTTCGGTGAGTTTGACTCTCTGCTTTTTTATCGGCCAGATCGGCGCGTGGTTTTTTTGACATTCCATCACCTGAAGACAATACGACTCATTCATTCATTTCTGTTCCTTCATCATGAATCGTGTGCCAGTCAGTCAACCGGTCGGAAAACAGGTTGTCTGTCTTGTGTGGGGAAAAGAACAAAAGGATCTTCGAATCTCCTGTAGACCTCCGTCATTTCATTCCTTCCCCTTTTGTTTTTTTTTCCTCTCTTTATTTGTGCGTACGTTCTTTCTGTTTCTTACGGACTTGTTTATCATTCTCAGTCACCTTTTACCCTTCCGCTTCCTTGTTTGATCGAGTGAATCAAGCTCTTTTCCCTTCCCCTTTGTGTGCAGATCCCGAAGCTCTCAGGTCTGTGGGTGGGAGGGAACAAGGGCGGGAGGGGGAGAGGGGACAAAACGATAGAAAGAGGTACAAAGAGGAGAGAGGGCAGCAGAAGAGGAGAGACACGAAGACAAGAAAAGAAAGGGTGAATGAGGAGGACGAAGCAAAGATGGATGCTTCCCCTCCCTTCACCCGCTATCTCTCTTTCACTCTGCAGTTTATTTTCTTTCGTGACCCTATTCCCAAGCATCTCTCGCTCTTTTATTTTTCTGCGTTCCTCCCTCCCCTCCATCCGCCTCTGCCCCTCCTCTCCACCATGCACTTTCCCACGAAGATCCCCGTCGCTTCTTCTATATCAGCCTGCATCCTTTTCTTTTCTGCCCTTTCCCTCTTCCTGCACGATCCTCAACTCTCCCATGCGTGATGCAGGTTTGATCATCACCAGCGTGAGTTCACAGAGGTGTTCGGCCACGGGGGGTTCGAGAAAACGAAACTCTCCAGCGCGGGGCTGGTGTACAAGTCAGTGGGTGGGTGAGGCAGGGAGGGAGCATCAGACTGATTGAAGTTGTGGAGGGCAGGAGAGCAACTGGGATTGCTCAGCTGATCGGCTCGTGAAGTGAAAGGAGAGTCTCCTTCAGGGTACATGTGGTTGAAAGGGTTGTGTGTATGTGTGTGTGTGTGTGTGTGTGTGTGTGTGTGTGTGAGTGAGTGTAGGTGTGTGAGTGTATGTGTGTGAGTGTGCGTGTGTGTGTATGTATGTATGTATGTATGTATGTAAGAGAGAGAGTCTCTCTCTCTCTCTCTCTCTCTCTCTCTGTGTGTGTGTGTGTGTGTGTGTGTGTGAGAGAGAGAGAGAGAGACCCGTTGACGAACAAAGTATCGCTGAGAAAGTGGAACAAAGTCTGTCGAATAAGTCAGTTCTCTGTGCGTCTTTTCACGTTTCGTCTGTGTAAGTGACATATGTCCTTTTTGGTCCGAAAAGCAACCTGCGCTTGCTTCTCTTCTGATTCTCTGTTCTCTCCCCGTCAGGTTTTTTGGAAAAGAAATTCTGAAAACACACTTTGGTTCGTGCGGATTGGGTTTTGTGGGTGGGGTGTCCGTCCCCGCAGTCCATGTCATGTCCCAACTGTTTTTTTCATACCCTTTCTTTGTCGTGTTTTTTTGCCTCTTTCTTAGTGGTGTATCAACCGATCAAAGCCTCTGCCTCCGTCCCTCTGTTCTCTTCCTCCTTTTTCTGTTCCTCTCGCTTTTCTCCCCTCCTTTGTGTCGCTCTCTTCTCTGCCTCTCTGAGGACACCAGCGGTTTTGTTTCTTCGAGAAGTCTTTGGCCGACATGCGCCGCCGTTTGAGCGTCTTTCTTGCATCAACCCTCCTGTCCCTTTCCTTGTTTATTGCAGGAGTATCTGATGACGAGACTGTCGAGTTGCTTTTCCTGCGAGTCTATGAGGTCTGTCTCTCTGTGTGTCTCTCTCTATCGGGAATGCCTGCTTGACGGAGGAAGGAAAGAAAAAAGCGGAATGAAAACTGTACCTGTGGAGTGAATCCAGACATGCATACACGCAGGTACATATAAGCATTCGTGCACCCATGGACAAAAGATGAATCTGCGCCGGGAGGGAAACTTCACTTGAGTTCTTTCTTTCTGCATTGAGGGTTCGTTTCGACTCTCACTGTGCTTTTCTTGTTTCCCCTTCCCTTGCCCGTCTCATGTCATCGACCTCCCCTCTGCATGCACGCAACCTGCCTCGAATACTCCCTTCCCCCCTTTTCTCACTGCATGCACGCAGAATTTGATGGAGTCTGTAGACGCAATCGACAACGGAGTGCAAATATGCGAGGGAGCACCGAAGTACAAAATACGCACCGATCTGGCAAGCAGGTAAGTAAGTGTGAGGGGAAGTGAGTGACTTAGTTGATTTTCCTGTCCTGCGTCCTTTCACTCTCGGTTCCCTCGTCTTCCGCACTTCACGTGCCACTTTGTCTCCATCTTTGTTACTCTTCGTATCATTTTTTTTTCATTCTCTCATTTAATTCATCTCATGTTGCCCGTGCACGATGCCTTTCTAAGTGAGTGAGTGAGTGAGTGAGTGAGTGAGTGCAGAGTCGACCGTCTGAACCCAGCGTGGAATGAAGAGGGCAAGTGTGAGATGGTAAGGCGGTGATGCAATCAGAGAGGTGGAAGGGACAGGAAGAGGGAGGGACCGTAGGAGGGAGAGTCGTTCGACAGAGATTAAAGAGTCTGTTGGAAATTCGTAGAGCTGCTGAAGAACAAAGGGAATCTGAGGGACGGGTTGCTCCTTTCCGTGTGGCTTCTTGTCCTTTTCTCGTTTTTTTTTCTCTCCTTCTTCACGTCCTTTCGGCACCGTTGATCACTTGTGCATTCTGTAAACTTCCTTCATTGTTTCGTTTCTCGTCTTTTTCTTGCCCAGTTTGCAAGCTGTGTGTAGCTGCGGATTCAAGATTCTTGGCACATGGGCTGGGGCTGTGCTGCGCTGTTCATGGATGCTTTCCGTCTCTCACCCTCTTTGTGCGTCTGCTTTTTTGCCTTCCTGTGCCCCGCTGTGTCTGTCCGTGTCTGTGTGTGCGTGTGTTTGTTCTCCTGCTTCCTCTCTTCATCTTTCCTCTCCCCGCCAACCCTCTGATGATCGACAAATGGACTGGATGCAGAAGGCGTTCGAGGAAGCGATGGTGATTGCTCGAGAGGAATTTGAGTCAGTCAGTCTGTCTGTCCGTCTGCCTTTCTGTCTGTCTGTCTGTCTGTCTGTCTGTCTGTATACATCTGTGTACATGAAGGAAAGAAGGGAGAAGATTAAACTAGAGAAGAAACATATGCTCTGTCTGTAAGAAACGTATCAGGACGAATCTGTCTATGGATTTTCTTCCTCCTGTCCGAGCCTGCCTGTTGAGATACTGCGCAGACAGGGCCTAGACACCAGGAGCCCCCTCCTCTTCTCGCCTTTTCCCCTTCCTCTCTCTGTGAGTCGGATTCTATACCCACACAGACACAAACACACACACACACACACACACACACATAGAGAGAGAGAGAGAGAGAGAGAGAGAATAACGGATTACAGACGCAGGCAGCTCTTTTACCCATGCACTTTGTGTGCTCATTCCCTCTTCCAGATATTGACAGAGATTTGATTCCGTCCCCTGCTTTCTCTCTCTGCCTGCAGAGCACACGTGAACGGACTGATCACGGTGAGAATTTGTCTTTTTCTGTTGGCGGGCCGGGGGGGGGAAGATGGTTGGAGGAAACGCTTGGTTCATTCCCCTTCTGTTTTCTCATAAGCTGATCGATTAATCAGTTGGGTGCGTGACAGACCTCCTGAGTCACTTACTGAAGGATTCAATCGCTGGTTGACTTATTGATCGGCTGATTGGATGGCTGAGCGGTTGATCGTTGCATTGATTTTTGGGGTGGGTGGGTTGATTGACTGAAGTATTGCTTTGCTTTTGTCAACTCAGCGCTGGCTCCCCGCCCGTGAGATTGTCGAAAGAGCTGTGGCAGACCGGAAGAGCATCCACCCGAGCGGCAGGGCGATTCTTCTGGAAACCTCCTGCCCCTTCAAAGTTAGTAGGTCGGTGGGACATTACACAGAAAGAAATGCATGAGGTACAAATGGGAAAACAGTCCAGACCTGTGTAGAGTCTGTCGGGAGAGACAGAACTGACTTTTTTTTCACATGTTCATACACACTGCTGCATTGTCTTCATTCAGGAGAGCATCGGCCGTGGAGCTCCGGAGCGTGGAACCTCTCTTTCTTTTTCTCTCGCGAGCAGAAAGTAAAAATGTTCCGTTTTTTAAGGCGCGTGTGTGTTTCTGTGTACATGTACGTGTAAGCATGCGTCATGCGTGCGTCTATTGTGTATCGCTGTGTGCAGGAGCATCTGTACGAGATTGAAAAGGCAACAGGCCTGAATAACACCGAGAGCGAGATTCTCTACGCTGTGTACGCAGACAGAGGCGCCACCGAATCCTGGTGGGTCAGTCAGTCGGCCGCTTATCGAGAAAGGGACGGTCGGTAGGGACGATGAGTTTTTTCTGTCTGTCTGCACATTGTCTGTCAATCTCCCCTCAACGCCATTCCCATGCCTGCCTGGGTATGAGGGGAGGGAGTTCTTTCCTTTTAGTTGTTGTTCTGCCCCTCTTAATATAAATGATCGTTTGTTTCTGCTCTTCTTGTCTGTGTGGGTGCATGAGTGGGAAGGAGAAAGAAAGTGGAAAAGACCCACGGGGCTTGCCCGCCCGCCTGCCTGCCTGCAGGAGAGTCCACGCGGTGTCGGACCCAGACGACGGTTTCAAGAGCAGGAAGTTTCTGCCTGCACGACTCAGAGGTGGGGGGCGCGGGGCTTCATTGAAAGAGAATGAACGTCTTTGGAAGGACTGCGAGGCACACAGAGGCTGAGTGGAAAAAGCATTGGGAGAAAGAGAGCATGGCCGGGAAACTCAAAAAGGAAAGAGACTCTTGAAGAGGAGAAGGCCGGAAGGGAGAAGAGAAGCAGGGTCAAGTCCTTTGCCAGCGCGAAGAGACAGACAGACAAACAGACAGACGAACGCGCGGGCAGACAGAGAGACCGATAGCGACTTAAGCAGACGTCTACCAAGCAGGAATGCCGACTCTACTACTTTGCGTATGTCGGGGGGAAGGCGCTGTCAGAAACAAGGAGCGAAAGTACATGCATGTTTGTGTGTGTCTGATTTTTGTGGCATGCCCGGGCTTGGATGGCTTGGATGTTTCTTTGTGTGCATGGCTGCCGATAATTATTCTTGCAGGCCTTCGAGACGAGGCCCTCTCAGAGGCTGCCGGAATTCCGGACATGATCTTCATTCGTCAGTGGGCTTTGCTTCCTTGCGCGTTTCTTTGTCTATTCGTTGCCATCCCCCCCTGCTTCCGTTTTCTCACCCTTTTTTGTGTTGGGTGCTCATTGTGAGTCTTCTCCTGATGCTCGCATGTTCCAACTTTTCTTTGTGTGGTGTAATTTGTGTGTGTGTGTGTGTGTGTGTGTGTGTGCCCGTCCCTGTAGTTGCGTGTTCGGCTACTTGTTCACTCTTTCTGTTGTGTCCCTTTCGTCTCCTTCGTCCTTCCTTCCACAGATGCATCGGGCTTCATTGGCGGCGCAAAGACAAAGGTCAGTACCGCGCTGTGCCCAGGGCCTGCAAAGGGAATCATTCGGTGAAAAAGAAGCTTCATGGGCCTGTGAGAGAAAGGGGAACGGGTCTGCTTTTTGTATGCAAAGGAAGTAGGCAGGGAGACAGCTGAGTATCCAGTGAGATCGGTGAAAGTTGAGACGGACTTGACATGAGCTACCTCTTCGTGTTGTTGGATGGACAGATTTTCTCTCTCCAGGTTGATTCATGTGTGCATGTGTGCCATGGGCTTTTTTCGAACAAAGCTTCGTTGGACCGATGTCGCCCTTCTCGGATGTGCTCCCTCTGAGCTTCCCCTCTTTCTGATTCCTTCCATCTGCAGGAGAGCGCACTCCGTCTGGTCGAAATTGCGCTTGCTGAATAAAAGAAAGAGAGGTCAGGCCGATATTCAGGCCATCACAAGAGTGCGTCATTTAATCTGGAGGATTGTGAGGAGGTTTGAGTCACCCTGGCACGGGCTAAGAGACAGATCGACAATCGATTCGATCAAATTTCGTCGATTTCATTCACTGCCATGACGCCTACTGGAACCAGACAGCGTGAGCACTCCGACGGGACTCGTGCTGCAGCGTTATGCTTGGTAATCGTGTTTCAAGGATGTTTTGTAGCCACCATTAGGCGGTGTTGGCATTGATGAAATGTCAGATAGAAATTGTTGTAGTTTGATGTATTTTCCTCTTAGACTTCAGTAATCACGTATCAGTCAGAGAATTGCAAGAGAATTGAATTTTTGAGAAAACTGTTGCTATTAACTTACTATTATTTTATGGACTTATTTAAATTATAAAAACATTGGTAAAACTTGAACATCACAGTATATTGTATAAGAAACTCAGGAAACTGTATACATGCCACCATGCCGCAGTGCATAGTTGCAGCAAATGCTATTCAGTACTAAGATAGAAAAGATTTACCAAAAAAAAAAAAAAATCACTATATAGTCATTTTTATGAGCTAGCATTTTGATATTTTTTTAAATATCAGACATAAAACCCAGCATAAAAGTTGATAAAACGGTATTCGTTGTTCAAATGCTAGTTTAACTATTGTTTATACATATAGGTTGTATGAACTGCATGGAACAAACTTAAGAATAAACAACTCTAGGGATTCTTGAGGCTTGAACAACACTTAATTAATTAAACCAGACACTATCAGTTTTCTCTGAAAAAGAAAATAACTATATGAAAAAAACTTATATTTATTTTTTTCATTGTAAACTAGATTCTAGCTAAACTTTTTCATAGTTTTCATTCTTTCAAAATTACTTCTAAATGAATCTCAATTTAATTCGTGAATCATGATCGATAGTCCGGTGACTACTACAAAAAAAGAGCAGTAGCTATATAGGCTGCTATACCAGTGGGTCTATTTTTCTT
>JAHBMJ010001427.1:86718-106718 GCA_018398765.1 Chromera velia
AGAGATCGATGCACATGCATGCATTCACCGTATGATGCACGCGTGTATGTATATACATGCATCAAAGCGAATCCCTTGCTTTAATTCTGAACAGACTTTCTGGGCTTGGAAAGGACAAGAAATCTCTCCCATAATGTGACATGATCGAAGGAATGGAGTCACCACTCATAGACACATTTTAAGCGAAACAAAAGAAAGACACAAAGCACGACCAACGGAAACGGAGTTGCCCACCTGCTGCACACTTTTTGGGCTCTCACTCCACGGATTGCTCTCCGGTTTTTCGGTTGCACGATGACAGACGCCACAACAAGCACTGCAGCTTTTCGACCAGACGCTCTTCCGTACTACCCTCGCAGCGCTGATGTGATTCGCGTCTCTCTCAGAAGTGCGATGATCGTCTCTGCGTACTTGACATTACAACTCCTATTTACCGTCATGTTGCGCAATACCTGGAAGGTTCGTGCCCGACTTCTTCCAGAAGAAGACGGCATTAAGTACAGAGGGAAAGAACCCAGCTTGAGTGACCTGAGAGTGTACCGAAATGTATACAAAAGGGCAGCCTGGCTGTCGAGATACAATGTGATCAACATCCCCATTATGCTCAGTCTGATTTGGGGAACGTACATCACACTTCCGATCTGGTGGATGAGGTCAAACGAGAACGTCGACCTGTTTCCCCTTTCTGCGGCCTTTGTCAGCCTCTCAGGGCTGTACTGCGTCTTTTCAACTCTCCACACGACGGTGACGATGATGGCGTTCTCGAACCTTCGTCTTCTCTCCTGGGGACTGTGCGTCCTCGTGCAGGTCTGCCTCCTGTGGATGCTCCTTTCCGGCCCATACCAACAAGTGGACTGGCCATAAGGAAGGGCAAAAAGTCTGTGGATGGAATTGATGTGTATCGCACGCTCACTTGCTGTGGACGAAAGGACGCCTCATAAAAGAGAAGATCAATGAGCAGCATGTGTATGAAGAAGCCTCTTTCCCTCCCTCCCTCCTTCCCTATTTCTCTTCCCCCCCCTCGCTCCTTCTGCCTCCCCCCCTCCCCCCAACCTCTCTCTCTCTCTCTGTCTGCCTGTCATGTCTCTTTCTGTTTTCACGTCTACATTGTATTGACAGCTTGCGTGCATGGAAAGAGGAAAATGGGCATGAAGAAAATATGCGTTCTGTTTGCTTGTGTGTCTGTGTGTCTATCTATCTGGGAAATGATCGGAAACCAAAACAGAAGAATAATGATGCCGTCCGTCTCTCCATCAGACACTGATCGAGTCAGTCGGTCAGTGTCCCTGTCTGTCTGTCTGTCTGCCTGGCTGACAATATAGTTTGTCTGTCTGTCTGTCTGTCTGTCTATCTGTCTGTCAGAAGAAGAAACATATAGTCTGTCTGTCTGTCTGTCTGTCTGTCTGTCGATTCAGAAAAAGTGAAGTGAAGAAAAGACAATATAGTCTGTCTGTCTGTCTGTCTGTCTGTCTGTCTGTCTGTCTCTGTCTATCTATCTGTCTGTCTGTCTGTCTGTCTGTCTAGAAAAGAGGTTATAGTCTGTCTGTCTGTCTGTCTGTCTGTCTGTCTGTCTGTCTGTCTGTCTGTCTGTCTCTCTGTCTGTCTCTCTGTCTGTCTGTCGGTGTTCATGAAGAAAAGGAGGCAGAAGAAGAAAAAACATATAGTCTGTCTGTCGGTCTGTCGGTCTGTCGGTCGGTCGGTCGGTCGGTCGGTCTGTCGGTCTGTCGGTCTGTCGGTCTGTCTGTCTGTCTGTCTGTCGGTCTGTCTGTCTGTCTGTCTGTCTGTCTGTCTGTCTGTCGGAGATGAAGAAGGAGAAAAAGGGAAAGAAAAGACGATAAAGTCTGTCTGTCTTGCTATCTGTGGGAACAGAAAGAAAGACGCCGTCTCTCTCTGTCTTGCTGTGTCAGTTTCTGTGTCTGTCTCTATCTCTAGGCTATTCTCCTAGTTATTGTCTAGCTAGTTCTCTAGGCGTCTTTGCGTGTGTGTCTGCGAATGTTTCTATCTTTCTGGCTGTCTCGCCGGTTAGCTCGCTGCCTGTTTCAATGCGTCTTTCACGTCCTTTACTTTTAAACCCACAGCATTCCCAATTTTATGAATTTCAGTTGTCATATATTCCCGATTTTAAAGTTTGTTTCTAAGCTGCGTTAAATGGTGTCTAGAATGGTATGTTTAAATTAAAGTTATAGTGGTAGAATGTTAGACCGTTAAAGTGCGCGGCGTTAATTGAGTTTTAATAACAATAAAGTCATTAATATAAACTGTAAGAATTGATATTGACTAGGACATTGAGATAAAGATATACATTTATTAAGCAAAACAATTAATATATGTCAATTATAAATTTGATAATATAAAACCTTTAGTAAATATCCTAAGCGATGCCTAGACACGGCCCTAGAGCGACGCAAATGCAGTTGTGTAATTTGTCATACTCCAGGTTGTAGTCCTACGCTAAAAAATATAAGAAACGTTTTATTATCATTTAACTTTTAAGAGCGCAGTTTCTGAAGAAAATGTCTGAAGTTGGAGATTTATGCGGTGCAATTCTGTTGATCAAAGTAGATCAAAACTTCTAGTTTTTTTTTTTTTTTAATATTTTACTGTATGGTCGTTTTTGTTAGATGCAAATGCTAGGCCTGCCTAAGGGCCTAAGCCCAATTACCATCATCTCTAGGGGCTTGCATTGTTGCAATCGATCCTGCTGAACTGAAACACCCATCCACTGCCTATCTGCGAGGTCGCCGCTCCCCCCACATGCAGTAAACGGATGCTCGCAGGATCGCTCTCTGCATGCGAGCTTTCACTACATGCTCTCTACATGCGAGCTTTCACTACACCCCCCACTCTCATTGCCGACATCCCTGTTTTCTGAGCTTCTAGTTGGCATGCTAATTTATGCTCGAAGATTTTAGATTTATAAAATTTGAGTCGGTATTTCCGGCTCGTCACGTCTCCAAAGGTTCTGCGGGGGCGTGCGGGTGCTGCAGTATGTGGGTGCTACGGTTTTTGCGCGCAGTGGGCCGCACACAATACGAGCGAATTTTCTTCATGCATGTTTTCTTTTTGACAGGTAGACGGAGTTTGTTTCTTTCTGAACAGACTGCCCTCTTTCCAGTTGATTTACTGAAAAGTTTTCTCCCCTTTCGATGCATGTAAGAGATGGTGTGTTTCAAATTGGTATAAGTTGTTGGCTGTGTGGTGTGGGAAAGAAAGTAGAACTTCAAGATGAAGAGGAAAGAAAAAAGGGGAGCGATGGGATGCCCCCTCAGTCAGACTGCTTCAATCTCTCATTCCACCATGCTTCACTGCATCGATTTGAATTTTCAGAGAGAGAAGAGGGCTGAGAAAGACGGGAGGACTGCGGGTAGGAGGCTTTGGTGCGCTTTGGGAGAGGGGTAAAAAAAGATGGAAGAGATAAGCAGCCGAGGAGACGGAGTACCGCTTCACGAGCTATCTCCATTTTCTCCTTCCTTCACCCACTCAAAGACCAGGTCGGTATACGTCCTTTTATTATGTATGCATCACTGACCTTTTGTTCTTGTCCTTTACCCATGCTTTCGAGAGAAAATCTATGTATACTACACTGGTAAAAAAATCGACGTACAGTCAGTATGAGTTTCTATAGCGTGTTGCTCATATACCAAGCACAACTCAATTTGGCACGATTACGATTGTGATTGCAAATATGAAAAATATTTTTATTGTGCAAACAGTCTTTTAAGACTTGTGATATGTTTCTAATAATATTTGTAAAGTCTGTGTATCTTTAAAGTTTTGTTTCGTTTGCAGCTTTTACATTGTTCATTGATTCTACCCCTCTTTCCCTTACTTACACTTTGTGTGTGCAGAGGAGGTTGCCTTGTAGAACCACCAGGAAATCAAGAGATTCTTGGACTGTAGACAGATTAGAGTGACCCAGATACGCCCGAAAAGACCTTTCCAGTGATTAGAATGGTCCATTTGGGGACTCTACAAGAATCACGAAAAGAAGTAAAAGATGGACAGCCAGTGCGGGAAAAAGAAGACACAGTACCCGGAAGGGTCTTCCAACTTCGACGATCACGTGAAGTATTTCGACGGCCACACTACAACCATTACGAAGATCAAAAACATCTCTTATTTCGTCGAGCTGACCCTGAATATTGGTAACCTGAACAAAGAGGAATTGTTAAACCTTATGAACCGCATATGTTTTTTTTAGACTTGGAGGAACTACCAAGTCTTCGGCATCAGGATCCCTGAAGACCATAACTTATTGACTATAACGTTAGACTAGACGTATAATTACTCTTTATATTCATAAACAGATAGTCTAGCTATTATATTCATAAACAGATAGTCTAGCTCTATCTAGCTGTAAACATTTAACTAAAATATTTAAACGGTGAATTTAGTGGCAGTCTGGGTTATCTATAAAACTTTGCTAGTTGCTAGCTAAGCCTACCTTGAGATATATATGACATTATTGAATTTAGGGTTTGACCTAGGGTTTGACCTTAAACCGATCAATGCGGCGATCATCATCATTAGTTTTAACATGTTTTAACTTACTTTTGAAAACAAAATCTAGTCTATAGACTCTATACCAAAATTTGTATGATTTTACATGACTAGGCATGATTGAAATTGCGTGATTTACATGATTGAATTTAAGTTATTAATTCAATATGATTCATTATATGAATAGGATATACCGATCATATATATATATAATATATATATATATATATATATATATATATATATAATTCAAGTTATTAGGCACCTAGAGAAAACTATACAGGTAGGGAGCATTTCATAGTATGAACATAATTCATATATGCCGCTTAATTTTAGATCGATTGCACACAAGTCTACTAGCACAACCTCCCTGAACCTAAGATCCACTTGAATGGTGGGGCCGCATTTTTATATATTCTTTGAATGAGATTTGCTAGGCCGTAAATTTGGATAGACTTGATTGGCCACGCCGCAGGCGCAGACGATCTTAATATTTGTTTTTCAAGTGGACATTAGGTTCAGGGATGTAGCTAGCACAAGCATTGTACTCTAGGTTGTACCAGGGGTTACTAAGGTTTAGAATATAAAATTTTAGCTTATAATAACTATACTACTCTCTTAATATACCCCCATAATAAAATTTGGCGTTGAATTAATTAAACTTAGAATTAAGCATAAAAAAATTGGGACTGCGAGTCTGCGACTCTCAAATTATAAAACAAAATTTAAAAATTCAGCGTTCCTATATAATGAATGAAGTACAAAGAGTTAAGTCTATAGAACTTAAAATTAAATTTTGGATGCATGCAAGCTAGACGCAGGCCATTTAGGTAAAAACTATTCTTCTTCAACTCTTTTTCTTTTTAAGGGGACAAGCTAAATGAGAACTAGAAATTGAATGTTCCCAATTTTTTGGGGGGCGTAAACTCCCAGTTTCTGAATTTTTGGGTTCAGACCAACTCTTTAAAAAAACCATCGTCGGAACTTTGCCCAGTGAAATATAGTGCCCGTCGCTATAGCTGTGAGATTGCCA
The DNA here is from genome assembly GCA_018398765.1 of Chromera velia. Taxonomy (NCBI): domain Eukaryota; family Chromeraceae; genus Chromera; species Chromera velia. The sequence goes on from JAHBMJ010001427.1 coordinate 92,252, forward strand.
ACGGCGGAGGGTTCTTGTCCCGCCCGGATGAGTTCAACGACTGTCAACAGGCCCAAGAAAGCAATCATGGGCACAGGAAGCACAAACCAGATGTACACCTCCGACCAGGGATTCCTCAGACACAGCATCGTCATCAGCCCTGCAAGCCCCGCCTCCGCACCCATCACGTGGCCCGGAGTGTACCGGCCCGCCCGGATCCCCGCACTGTCCATCAACATCCGTTCTTCATAATTGATACCGGAAAGCCGCTTCTGCTGCCGTGACAACATCACTGCATTCGAGAGGGCACCTGCAAGGGCAGCCCCCCAGAACGCTCTCATCAAATTCAGGCCCCCGTTCAAGGTCTCAAAACTGCGACCAACGAAGAAAAGGAAGAGCATGTTGAAACCCAGATGGCGAATGTCGTTATGGGATATGGAGGAGAGAGCAAGCGTGTGAAGGTAGCCTCTCTTGAAGCCCTCCGCAGTCAGGGTGAAGTTCCTGTGCATAAACCCCGAAGACACAAGCCCCTGGTTCTGCACGCGGCCGCTCCTGAGGTCCACCCGGGGAGGTTTCGCTATGCACCACTGCGTCGGAAATGCAAGAGTGCAAAAGCGCAAAATGATAACAAGTCAGCAATGGGAATATGATTGCAAGGGCGTACGAGACAGCAGGAAGGGGGAGAAGATGAAGAGAATGCAGGAGCAAGCAACAACCGGGCGAAGAGTGAGGAAACACAAACGGAAAAAACAGAATCTAAGAGTGAGGAAGAGTGAGAAAAAGACAGAATAGTGAGGAAAACACAAACAGAATCTAAGAGGTAAATGCACGCAAGTATTACTCTCTCTCTCTCTCACACACACACACACACAGAGAGAGAGAGAGAGAGAGAGAGAGAGAGAGAGAGAGAGAGAGAGAAAGAAAGAAATAACAAACAAACAAACAAAGAAAGAAAGAAGGAAAGAGACAGACAGACATATACACACACACAAATACACCCACCCACCCACACACACACACACACACACACACACACACACACACACGCACGCACCCACGCACGCCCGCACTCACAAAGAAAGAGAAATCGAGAGACAGCGACGAGAAGAGAGAGAGAAAAGGGGACAGACACACACGCATACACACACACACACACACACACACACACAGAGAGAGAGAGAGAAGGAGAGAAAGAGAGAAAGAGAGAAAGAAAGACAGAAAGAGAGAGAGAGAGAGAAGGAGAGAGAAAGAGAGAAAGAGAGAAAGAGAGAAAGAAAGAAAGAAAGAAAAGAAAGAAAGAAAGAAAGAAAGAAAGAAAGAGAGAGAGAGAGAGAGAGAGAGAGAGAGAAAGAAAGAAAGAAATAACAAACAAACAAACAAAGAAAGAAAGAAGGAAAGAAAGAAAGAAAGAAAGAACGAATGAAAGAAAGAGAGAGAGGGAGAGAGAAAGAGAGAAAGAGAGAAAGAGAGAAAGACAGACAGACAGACAGACAGAAAGACAGAAAGACAGAAAGACAGAAAGACAGAAAAACAGAAAGACAGAAAGAAAGAAAGAAAGAAAGAAAGAAAGAAAGAAAGAAAGAAAGAAAGAAAGAAGGAAGGAAAGAAAGAAAGAAAGAAAGAAAGAAAGAAAGAAAGAAAGAAGGAAGGAAGGAAGGAAGGAAGGAAGAAGGAAGGAAGGAAGGAAGGAAGGAAGGAAGAAAGAAAGAAAGACAGACAGAAGCACGCACGCGCGCACGCACACACATATATACAACGCACCGCAGAAAAAATCTAGAAGCTACTGAAAAAGCTTCCCTGTCCAACTGTGTTCCCAAACATGAAGAAGGGAAGGGAAGGGGACCAGTCGGGGGCTTAGGGCACTTTGAGACGGCAAGGCAAAAGGAAGAGGAGGGCTGCGATAAAAAAAGGCGAACAGCATCCAGCAGTACTCGTGCAGACCATTAAGAGCGACGGCAAAGGAAAAATAGTGCCCAAGGCGAGAGGTAGACGGACCAGAAGGAAGACCCCGCAATTCATTCCCATCAGCTTCACAGTCGTGGGATAGGGGCACCTCTCCCACCAGTCTCGTGCCTTCTCGCTGTACTCCGTCAGCTGACGAGAAAATTGAGAGGAATTACGGGAGAGGGGGCTTAGCTTATTCATCCCACTGAAGCCCTTGAAGTTTCCGCGCTGTGCTGACTGATTCATTTGCCGTCTCACGTCTCCCAGTTTCATTTGCTGGCTTCGAAGAAAGTCACCCAAAGTCCTTCTTGTATCGGACTTCACAAACGAACTTCGCGCGTTTCGGAACTCTCGCCCGAACCTCTTTGCAAGTTTTTCAAGCTTGTCAAGCATTTTCAAAGCACCGTGAAGGTCAGAAAACAGAACGAGCACTTTGAAGTCTCCGGAGACGGCAATCCTTCGATCGCAGTTTTGATGGACAAGTACAGTACACACAGCGCAGATCAGCTTGGTAAATGTCAGTGACTCCTCAGAGTTGCAAAACAGTATCCGTCTGAGGTTTGCAGCCACTCGCAGAAATCTCATTGTCTGCTGATTTGTCACGAATATTCACGAATTACTTCCTCGTCGGCTGCGCGACAAGAAAAGAGGAGACGGCAGCCACATGAGATACGAGGATCCCGACACATCCCGAGACCCCCCGCGCTGCCCCCGGCTGACCTGATGCACGTCATTAATATGTACGTCATTAATATTGCACGACCGCGATCCAAAGGCTTTTCAACTTGTAGCGGGATTCCGCTGCACAAATGTCTTCACTAGTCCTTCATATAAAAAATGTGACTGATTACCCTTAGGATTACCCCCTATTATACCCCCCTGAAACGATAAAGATATATCTTATTTGTTTGCTGCTTGATGACTTGGTTCATTAGGTTTAATCTAAAAGATCTATCTTTCTTCTATTATCTTCTATATCTTTTCTCCATCGTACTACGTCCTCCTCCATCTATATTTATTGTACAGTTCTCACTTTATAAATATGTTGGTCATTTACAATTGATTCAGATTCAATCAATTGATTCGAATCCTCTAATTTTGTGAGTCATTTGTTCTAACATTTGTTTTAAAAGTATTAGAAGGATAAAAAATATATTCGTACCTTCAACATTGAATCAACAAGGTAGACAATGGCTAACAGTGGCTTTAAAAGAATTTTTGAAACGCTTTCATAATATCAAATATCTATAGTGTAAGTGGCTGTGCAACATACTCTCAGAACATACACACCAACCCGGACATTAAAAGTCATATTGTTCAGTTATCTAGTCAGTTATCAATCAATCAATCTGAGTAGATCCATCCTAAAATTAATCATCCGTCAATAGTTAATTTTAAAAAATACATCGTTTTGCACATCGTTCATCATGGCTCATGTGAGTCCATTATTTTACAAAATGTTGTTGAAAACTTGCAGGTCACGCTAATCAACTAAGAATGAAGAATGAGTGTCTCAGCAGCCGGTGCCAGCTGCATGCAAGTACACCTGGAAGTAGACTGCTGCAAGATAATCGATTGGAAACATGAGCAACCATTGATATCAACAAGAGATGCCCCAAAACTGTATCAGATCTGCGTTGAGACCTAGGCTGAACCGCACATTTTTTATGTAACAGTATCCTCACCCCACCCGGCTCGTTCTACAAATTATTTTCCCATGGTCGCCCACCCTCTTACGATTCCCCACCCTTAATTCTGATGTTTCATCTGCCAATTAATACAAGTCGGCCGAGATCCCAACAAAAAAGGTGACCACAGGCAAACGCAGATCTAGTAGATCAGCCACGCGACTACAGGGAGAAAATCGAAAACCCAGTTTGACCCACGGGGTAAAAGGTAGGAACAAAGTTTCACGCTTTCCACCGGAGATGGAGAGAAAGGGGGAGGGGGGGAGAAAGGAGAGGGAATTGATCGCTCTGGAGTTAACCAATATCTACATCTCATCTCTGCCTCCTAGTCTGCCTCTCTCCCTGATAATTGCAGCTTTCAACAGGATTACTTTTTAGACACAAAGTATTCGGTCAGTCAAATTTGAGCGAAAAGATGATGGAAAGAAAGACAGTTTCTATCACACCCTCATGAGTACACATCAAGAAATTCAGTGCCGTCTCTTCTTTCTCAGGCACACCCTGTGTACAATTCGATCGACCATAAAAACCTAGCCATACACATATACTCGTTTTTTTGCTTGATTTGAATTTCGCTTTTGTTGACTCGATCGGCATGCATCTTAATTGGATGTGATCGCTCAAGTCACTCGATCTTGTTCTCAGACTGGCAGTCCAACCATCGAGTCCATGCAACGACTTTTGCACAAGGCTCAAATGTGCCTCCATACTGATAGATCGATGGAACAAATGGAGAGAAAAAACCTTCACGTCATGATGATACCAGACTTTTAAAAACCAACAGCGTGGCTTGTGAACAGACAAAGACTCAAGTCTTTGCACCGATCCAAACAGGAATGTAGGAAAGAAAGAAATAAAATTTTTTAAAGAAAAAGAAGGGGAATAGTTTTTCGCGAGAAGACAACGACGGAAGAGAAGACCGAGGACGCCTACATGTGGCTGTATGGGACTGGAGTCATGAGTGAAAGAGAGGAGAGAATGTGCACGTTCATGATTGGGCAAAAGAGGCTGATGAGCATATCAGAAGTTGAGTACGTGAAAAGCTGAGAACCATCCGTGCAGCACAGTGCTTGCATGGAGGTCCTGCAAGCACAAAAGTAAGTACATGCATGGAGGAGTTCAGCGATATAAAAGAAAACGATGCTTCCAAAATGAGCATGCTTTTTGATTTTTTGCTCGCCCGACCCTGTTTTCCTCTGTCTTTCTGTTTGTTGGTCCAAACTTCCGTATACAGTGTTTGTCTGTTTCTCCTTCTTCCTGTCTGCTTGCCCCTGTCTTCCTGTCTGCCTGTTCCACAGTGTTTCTTTGTTCGCAGTTCGCCCGCCTTTCTTTTTCTGATTTTATTCGTCTGTCTGCAGGACTATGCAGGACCGACGGTCTGTGACTCGCTCAGTTTCAGGCCTTGGTACTACCTACCCGTTCCTTCCTTTTTTACCACCCATGCAGTATGTCTCTGGGACTGACGGCAGCAATAGCAAACTCTGGCCCCCGTTGCGACGGAAGCTGACCTTGTCTTCAGCTCAAGTGGGTTGAGAAGTCTTTGCCTTCTTGTGTTGGTGCTTACTTTTGCTTGAAGTTCTACCTCTGTCTCCTTCATCGGGCTGATCTCGGTTTCGGTCTTTGTCCTTCTCTTTCTTGTCTTTTTTCTCCTTCCTGTCTTTTTTCTGCTTCTTGTCCTTCTTGTCTTTTTTCTCCTTCCTCTCCTTCTCATCTGTTTTCTTTTTCTGCTCCTTCTCGTTTCTTCTCTCCTTCTCATTTTTTTCCTTCTTCTGCCTTTTCGCTTTTTTGCTACTGCTCTCCTTTGGACGCTCCTCATCCGCAGAACCGTCTTCACCATAGTGGTCTCACCGTCTCTTGGAGTCTCTGCAGATACGCACAACAACAAAATGCAACAGAGAAATGACGCAGATCGGGGCAGGTAGCATCGTAACAACACCTTAAGCATCTCAGAAGGAAACCAAGTCAGAGCAACATTTTTGAACCTTTTGCGCTCCAAGCGCACTCACTGTGTTTCTCTTTCATTTCTCATTTCCCCCCCTTGCCTGAATCGACCGACTATCCTTCAGAGGGACAGAACGGGAAATTCGAAAAGTGTAGGGCGTCTTTTCACCTTCATTCAAAGATGATCAGCCTTGTCCTTCGTTACTCAGCAAGAAACACCACACAAGCAATCAAATTGAAAGAAACAGCACCTTAGCAATCAAATTGAAAGAAACATGACACAAGCAATCACATTGAAAGAAAGACCACGTAACCAGACTCACCTCATGGGAAGAGCAGATGAAGACGTCGCTGCGTGATCGAAACAGAGCTGAGAAGCACTGCAGTCAGAAGAAAGAAGTAACGAGACTTGTGATGCTGAGGAAAGTCCTCCCATCAAGAGCGATGCATGCTCTTATTTCTCTGATGGCAAGGCCAGCAAAAGAGACCACAGACAAAATTGATGCCGCCAGAAAATCGGGTCCTTAACCGAAGAGGTACAAAGAAATATTTATTTTGGTACCAGTTCATTCATACTGCTGTTTTTTTTCCCTCCTATTTTTCTTCATCTGCGTGTCCAACCCTTTTTCTCTCTATCTCGTCCCCCCTCTCTGTCTACACGAGCCTTGAACAACCACTTCTCTTTCTCTTTTCATTTCTCTTTCAGTGTACCCACCCATCAGAGTTCTCAGCTGTAGCAGCCACGCTGCAGACTCTGAGGTAGAGGGGCACGAACGGGTGTGAAAGAGTGAAGGAACATCCAGATGGGAGCACACCAGTGCGAAAGTCAATTCTGTCTGCCGTGTCAATCCAGAGGAGACCCAGTGAGGGAATTTAGCAGGGACCGGGGTCGTCCAAAAATACATCCAGGATCCGGTTCGAGGAGAGGAGAGGAGAGGAGAGGAGAGTATACATTTGTGACGTTGTAGGGGGGCACACAGTCGATCAGATGCAGGGAAGGGAAACAGGATAAAAGAAGGACGGTGAGTAGGCATTTGGGTACCACTTGTGTGCATTTGAGAAAACGAAACAGGGGGGGGACAATCCAGAGAGAAGATGCGAAAGAAAACTCAAGACAGTTCGAAAAGAAAAAGAATGGCTCAAGCTTACTGACCAGCCGATGAATGGATTCGTGCATTCCCCTACAATTTGTTAGCCAAAAAACGCGGACCATGCCTTTCTGACAAAGGCATGCTCTGAAGGGTGCCAGCCAACCATCCAAGCATGTTACATATTTTCAGGAATCAATCATTTGCACCCACGCTTTGGCTGAGAGGCTCAGGAACCTCTGACATGAAATTTCATGATTCAGTGACAAACCATCACTTCTCTTTCTCTTTCTATTCCTCTTTCAGTGTACCCACCCATCAGAGTCCTCAGCTACAGCAGCCGCGCTACAGAGGTAGAGGGGTACGAACGGGTATGAAAGAGCGAGGGAACATCCGGGTGGGAGCATACCAGTGCGAAAGTCAATTCCGTCCGCCATGTCAATCTAGAGGAGACCCATTGAGGGAATTCAGCAGGGACCGGGGTCGTCCAGAGATACATTCAGAATCCGGTTCGAGGAGAGAAGAAGAGAGGAGGGTGTACATTTGTGACGTTGTAGGGGGCCGCGCAGTCGATCAGATGCAGGGAAGGGAAACAGGACAAAAGAAGGACGGTGAGTAGGCATTCGGGTACCACTTGTGTGCATTTGGGAAAACGAAACAGGGGGGGGACAATCCAGAGAGAAGATGCGAAAGAAAACTCAAGACAGTTCGAAAAGAAAAAGAATGGCTCAAACTTACTGACCAGCCGATGAATGGATTCGCGTATTCCCCTGCAATTTGTTAGCCAAAAAACATAGACCATGCCTTTCTGACAAAGACATGCTCTGAAGGGTGCCAGCCGACCATCCGAACACGTTATATATTATCAGGAATCAATCACTTTGCACCCACGCTTTGGCTGAGAGGCCCAGGAACCTCTGACATGAAATTTCACGATTCAGTGACGAACTACCACTTCTCTTTCTCTTTCCATTCCTCTTTCAGTATACCCACCCGTCAGAGTCCTCAGCCACAGCAGCCGCGCTGCAGAGGTAGAGGGGCACAAACGGGTATGAAAGAGCAAGGAAACATCCGGGTGGGAGCACACTAGTGCGAAAGTCAATTCCGCCCGCCGTGTTGATCCACAAGAGACCCATTGAGGGAATTCAACAGGGACTGGAGTCGTCCAGAGATACATCCAAAATCTGGTTTGAGGAGAGGAGAGGAGAGGAGGGTGTACATTCGTGATATTGTAGGGGGTCGCGCAGTCAATCAGATGCAGGGAAGGGAAGCAGGACAAAAGAAGGACGGTGAGTAGGCATTCGGGTACCACTTGTGTGCATTTGGGAAAACGAAACACGGGAGGGACAATCTAGAGAGAAAATGTGAAAGAAAACTTAAGGCAGTTCGAAAAGAAAAAGAATGGCTCAAGCTTACTGACCAGCCGGTGAATGGATTCGCGCATTCCCCTGCAATTTATCATCCGAGCACATTAATATATATTGTCAGGAATCAATCACTTGTACCCATGCTTCGGCTGAGAGGCTCAGGGACCTCTGACATGAAATTTTGCGATTCAGTAACCCATGGACGGTATAGAAAGAAGAAAGGGATCTCTCTCAAAAGACCGTGTGTGCAGCTTGACTAAGGCTGACCGTGTAATACCAAGGAAACGTCGTCTTCTCTCGTAGGCTGAAGCGCTGGTTCCCTCGACAGGCACTTTGGTCGGCTGCTCTGGCGTCTGTGGGTGCTACTCCTCTCCGTCTCTGTCCATTCGCTCTTCCCCTCCTCTGCTTGCAGCGGCAGAAAGTGCAGTGCTACCCTGCTGTGCCAGTAAAGAGGACGTCTGCAGCCTTTTTACAGCTACTCTTGCGATCTCTGCATTCAAGACAGCGCAAGCAAACTCATTTTCCTATCGTTAGAGTAAGGTTGTGCACTTATGGATAACATGCGATAAGAACCGAAGCAAAGAGCATGGACGACAAGAAGTAAGTAGGCAAAGAAGAAATGGCAGACTCAAAATGGAGCGAATAAACGGATTTGAAACATCGTACGTTTGGTGGACGGAGGGAAGGCTTGACAGAGCAGGAGCTCCAAGCACCCTTCAAATTGGCATTTCTGAAGCTACACTGACCAATCAATTCGTCTCTGTCTTTGTTCTGAAGGTTGGAGGTGGGGGGCCCTACTGGCTCTCCCGAGGGTTCGTCGTTCAGGTCGGCGTGACAAAGTGCGAACCAGGGATGGGCGAGTGCCTGTGAGGCACTGAGTCATACGGAGGGGTCGAGGGAGAGTAGCTGTCTCAGCAGATCTTGACACTCTGTGCTCATATTCTGAAGTTCAGGAAAGTGTGCAATTACTCCCCCCTCCCCCTCAAGGACGGTTCGAATCTTTTTCAACTGATCGGCCTCGTCCTCTCCTTTGAATATGGGCTGACTCAAGATCATCTTGGCAAACATACATCCGAATGACCACATGTGTGATCCCTCATTGTAGGTCTTCTTCCTAAGTACTTCTAGGACCCGGTACTATCGGGTCTGGACATAGTCGGTCAAGACCATTGCCTACCCCTCATTGTCTGCCAGACACCTCGAAAGGCCGAGATCACAAATGCGAAGCTCAAGTTGTGGAGAGGAATTCACGAGCAGGTTTGCAGGCTTCTGCAACAAGAAGACAGGCAACAAAAAAAGTTAGCATACAAGAAAGAGCACTTGTTGATGATATTGGTGTATCTGTTTACTCGTATTGCTGTGGCTGCATGATACCGGTGCTTTGAAAATTCCGTCTCTTGGTATCTTTTCGTTCCACACACACGACAATCTCGTCTCACATGAATTCATAGTCTGTGTCAATATCTGTCTAAGATTCTAGGCTCCCAGCAAATCGACTGCATGAGCACACCATGAGTCCTTTTTCCTATATATCTGCTTACTATGTCCCACAGTAACGTTGAAGTGAATCTGTAACCTCTGCTTCCTCTTTTTTGGCGTGCTTCAGTCAACTGTGTCTTCCTCTATGCATGTAATAATTCATTGCGGCCCGACCGACTGACCAGATCCCTGTGCAGAATGCCCATGCCGTGGAGGTATTTGATTCCACGAACAGTCTCGTAAGCGAAGAAACGGATCTGATCTTCGTCAAGGGTCTGAGTCTCCAGAATCTTCTGCAGAGAGCGCTCCATCAGATTGAGGACAATCGACCTGCACAGACAAAAAAGAACAGCACAGGGAATACATGCACACAGGTAGTTGTAGATCTGCCCAGAGAAGGGCTGTTCTGAATTATTCTCATGTCGACAGGAGTATTGCGTAGGACCGCTCGTCATGCAGTCTCTGACTTTAGAATAAGATGCTGCATCGATCTAAGAGCAGCATCGGCTTACATTCTCAATCCATCCGTCTGGTTGTCCACCATGAACCCTTCAATCTGCACAAAGTTCCTGTGTCCCTTCAGTTCTTCAAGGAACAACACTTCCTTCACCCATATCCAAACTGTCCCTTCGCTTGCCAAGGACATAGTTGACTCCTTGAGCGCAGCCTTCTCCCCGGTTTCTCGGTCAACGACTTGGTGTACCACTGAAGAGACCCCCCTCTCCAACACTCGCTGAATCTCATACCTTTCCATTGTGTTGGAGAGGACCTGCGCGGCGTGTAGCGGCATGTCGACTACTGAGACAAGGATCAAAGAAATTAGAAAACACTCGTTCACTCTGACAAATCTCTAAAAGACCCTCCAAATCTATATTAATACAATAGACGGGTTGACCGACGGCGGTCCGACACGTAGAAATGAAGGTATTCACTAAATGGTGACATATAGGCTGTTGATCATTGTTGATCAGTAGCGCAGCTTGTCTATTCTTGTTTGGCGAACAAAAGTCCAGATAAAGATAGTCAAAGGATTTTGGCTGCAAGATACGCACCATTATGCACCGTTACATGCATGCATACGCGCAGCCCATACATGCATGCATATGCATGCAGCAGAAGCTTTACAACAACTAGCTTATACGGAGCTGTTTAACAGAGCGGGCGTGCATCGCACGCCGAAGTATTTCGGACTGCATGCCTAGTTCGCGGGTGAACCATATATATAGTGAACAGAATAGAGGTGTAGTAGTAGTATCTGGTGTTACCTCGCGTACATAAACTGCGTGTTTTATCAATTCTAGCGATTCAGCTTCCCCTTACTTCCCCTAAACATAACGTTTTGATATGCTTTACGATATTTTCAGAGTAATCTTCAGAGTATTTGAGTACGTATACATCAGATTTAGTTAGAGTAAACTAAATTAAATGAACTACACTAGACTAGAAACTACTAAAAATTAGACTATAGATTATAGTTTAAAACGCTATATAGATTCTATTATAGAAGTATATAAAAGACAAAAATATGGTAAACCTGTGCTACACAGTACGGTTAGGGGGAACTACCGGGGAGGTCGAGCGATTTCATGGTGACCATGGATTTGGTAATTCGTAAGCGGTAACTAGAAGGATCCTAGACCCCAGTGTCAAGTAACCATAGCGATGGTAGTTTGGATCAAAGGCCCTGGCAAAGCAGTAAAAAAAACGTGCAAGCGTGTGTTCTCTAAATTTTACGATTGATTTATTTGATTCTATAGAGAGAGTAGTGACCATGTTTGATTTGATTATATTTGATTTGATTTGATTTGAGCTTCAACCTCAAATATTTGATATTTGAGGTAAGATTTGAGGTTAACCTCTTAGGGTTCCTCACTGAGTCACTGACTTACTATCACTCTGATCATTTTTCTCATGACAATAGTTATCAGAACATTTCCGATGTGTGTTTCAAAAATTTAAACAAAAATACGTAAAATTATAACTTATCAGTTCCGTAAAAAAAATATGCCTGTGTGGCAGTGTATATACACTAGTCACTAAGACTCACTCTAGTACTACTAGAGATTAAGAACCCGTAAAAAAAATATGCCTGTGTGGCAGTGTATATACACTAGTCACTAAGACTCACTCTAGTACTACTAGAGATTAAGAACGTAAAATTGATAGATTTGAAATTGCATATGACTTTTTGTTAATACGATAAAGTTAGAGCACGTACCAAAATTGAGGTGACAATCATTCAACTTTATGGCACTTCCTTTTCCTCTTCTTCATAATCACTTTCTTCAATGTGAATCGAATCGATCGGTGGTGGGAGCTGCTGAGAGCTTTTTCTCTGGCTTTTCGGCTTTCCAGGAGTGGGTGCTCCTGGGCTTCTATTCGGTTGCGGAGATCGAGATAACAACGGGGTGAGACACAAATAGTTTCTCCTTCCCCCTCGGCTCCTTGTATTTTCACCTGACACTGAATCACATTTGCCCCTTTTTGTACGGACCGTATTTTTTTTGCGTACCCGGCTCTAAAAACAAATGCGTCCTTCTTCATTTTTTCGGGACCTTCATATTTGAGGTTGAAAGTCATATTGATTAAATATTTGATCGTATTTGATAGATCTTTAAACACTAGGTCCTCCCTGACTGGATATTTGATTTGAGCTTAAGCCCTACCTTAAATCAAATCAAATCAAATTAAACATGGTCACTAAGAGAGAACTCGCATTTGAGCTAGTTTCTGAAAAAAAGCGAGGCTTGAGGTGCAAGCAACAAGGCAAGACCAGCTGTATTTACAGCGTTTGAGTAGGTTTGAGCCTATTGTTTATCCGTTTTGATCCTCTGCGTTTGTTTTTCGGAACTGCATGACTTTCTGTCTCGTCCGTCATGTAATGAAAAAGCTAGAAAAAGCAGTGTCAACTCGATTGATCCGATTCAAAGCATGTCTGACACCCTTGCAGACTATCTTGAGCGCCGTCTTTGGAATGGTATTTCGAATCTTTCAGACTAGATTGAAGCAGGGCTTGTACCGCGCGACTTCAGCATACTTTCTGTCACTGAATTTACTGTTCAGGTTTCGTTAAAATTCAGGTTCTGGTTCATTCCCTATGTAAAATGTAGGGGTAAACAGTGCTTTCATTCATGATTGTTGCATGCATGACGTACATTGTTCCTTACCTTCTTACCTCTCCCAAAACTCAAACAACTCTCAGTTAAATTCAATTACTCTTAGGCTAAATAACTTGAACATTCTTTACATCATTGCCTAGATTCATAAGGTGGCCTAGGCGATGCACAGTGATTAAAAAAAAAATCTGAAAACGTCTATTCTTTTTTTTTTATTATTTAAAATTTTATTGTATATGTAAAAAAAAATAAAGGTTAAATAACTAGCTTCAACTAGAGTTTGAATCATATCTAGGATCTTAGTTTCATTTTTAGCTTGGTAGACGCTTAAAAGGATTGACCAAAACTAGCTTTGACTAGAGCTTCGAAATGTATATCATCCTAGATATCGTCAAAGAGCCAGTCAAAGAACTTTTCCTCTGTCTGCGTGAAAATGTGTTCAACCAAGAGCATGAGTCGATACCGTGTGGGGATGATACTGAAGTGGCTGCAGAATTTACGAGAAAGAAAGGGCAGATGCAAGTCAATATGAATGGAAAACAAGAAGACATGGTTAGTTTTCTTAATAGACACAGCAAAGAGAAGAGAGAAAAGTCTGATGACAGTGCAGTTGAACAAGGGAAAAAAGATCGGTTGGTCCGTGTTTAACAAAATCGATGATGGAATGGTGAAGACACTAGTAGAGACACTAGTAGAGATAAACGTACAATAACTAGGACTAGAACTAAGGTTGAAACTAGGGTTGAAAGATGTTTAAAACTTTGAGTTGAGTAATAAGTTTGCAAGGAAGTTAGTTTAAAAGTACTTCTAAAAGGTGCTCCTCTAGGTGCTCCTAGAGGTGCTCTAGGAAATCCTTCATAGAAAAAAAGAAAAAAAAAAAATCTAGAAAGGTCTATTTTTTTTTTTTTTTACCACTGTACGTCGCCTAGAAGGTGGCATAATTTATTAGGTCCCGCATATTAATGTTCCATTAGAAAAACGTAAAACGATTGTTTTCAATCAATTTAATGGTTTTTTCCAAAGAGTTTTTATAATTTTTTAATTGATTATTCCATATTTTATGAATCTTTTTATTGAAAAGCGTAAGATTATCAGGAAAACCCCTTATACTACCACTACCATGGTACCTCTGCCCCAACTTACTACCGTACCCATAAATATGATTACCGGACGGCCTTAAGGCCGCCCGGTAACCAAATTAATTTGGTTCTTCCTAACCGTACTGTGTAACCTCCGCGCCTTCATACACACGCTGTGTATATATCACCGGTGTACCCATGCGCACGGTCCACCCTAAGTGTGATCTGGAAAGTTTTGAAGTGAAATTAAGTGAAATAAAGTTTAAAGTCTGGTTTGAGTCTGTGGACTCTAAAACATAACTTTTGAACGACAGATAGACATAGCGGGAAGGCCCTAGGGCGGAACATATCAATCAATCAATCAATCATTTTGAAACGCACTTTATATATTTTTTTAGATACATTAAAAAATGTTTTAAAAGGCTCAACAATCCTAAACAATTAACATATCAATGTGTTCAAACCTTTTATTCTTAAAGTTTTAAAACCAAAGAAGTTTTAAAGTCTAGAGTCTGTGGTCAGACTTTATTATAAAAATAACTTTACAGATCACACCTAGGGTCCACCTCGGAGCTAGCCGCGAAACATCTCGGAGCTATACTCGGAGCAAACCCGGAATCCAATCCACTTGTTGTAATTTAATTAGGCCGAGAACTGACAGTCAAGCAGACAAATCATGTAGACGCAGACAGAGACAGTAGCGTGTAGACAGCAGCCGGGCAGGCAGATGGAATACGTGAGAAGTGGTCACACAGAGATGAAAAGAGGGCCAGACAGGTTAGATGG
>JAHBMJ010001428.1:0-30862 GCA_018398765.1 Chromera velia
CAGCTTGTTACTTTCCGGGGCCACTGACGCACGCATGCATAACGACGCGGGTTCATGCACGCTTTTCTGGACCATTTGGGGTGGAATCTTTCCGGGGCTTTTTTTTGGTGAAAATCGGGTAATCAGGTTTGAAGTCTACTGAAGTCCACCTGACGCACACACATTTGGTGCACATTCAGCCTTTCGGGGCCGGGTTTTTGCCGAAAGACAGCGTGTACACATACACGTTGGCTAGGGTATTTCTGTTTTCTAAGTGCCCCCCGCTTCACTTTCTGGGGCCACCAGTTGGGTAAGTGCCTCGGAGGGCCATTTAGGGGGTCGGCCATAATTGATGATTGAGGGTTTTTTCATGCATGCCGCATCCCCATATATATGATTGATGCAAAGCATCATGCAGGGATCGACTTGGGCATGTCTTGCCTGTGCAAAGTAGCGGAGGCCACGGCAGTATGCGTAAAATATGCTTTTCGGGACCATGCACATACAACTCCGTACGAGTTACTTGAGGGGCACGTATTATGAGGAGCGAAGTAATTATAATGCGATCGCTGCTCCGTGTGACTTGCTTGAGGGGCACATTTTGGAATTTGGATGATACCGTGACGGACGTCCGGACAGAGACAGAATCAAACCCCCCCCGGCCTAAAAAAATGAAAAAATGCGTTATGCGGATCCGTGCGATCTCAGGGCCTCTCGGCTGATCTCAGCAGAGCTGAGCTACCCCCCGAGGCGACTTGAGGGTTCTACAATTTTTTTAAATAGGGCTGTTAACCGGCAAAAATGCGTCATGCATGGGACATCGATTTACGAAAATACTTCGAGATAGCACGAAAACGGCACAGAAATGCATCGTGGGAGATCGATTTTCGAAAATACTTCGAGTCTAAAGTTCGAGATGGTACGAAAACGGCACAGAAATGCATCGTGGGAGATCAATTTATAAAAATACTTTGAGATAGCATAAAAACGGCACAGAAATACATCATGGAAGATCGATTATTGTATGAAAATACTTCGAGATAGCACAAAAACGACATAGAAATACATCGTTGGACATCGATCATTGTACAAAAAATTGTACGAAAATACTTTAAGATAGAAAATCATATGCGTACGGTCTCGGAGCGATTCCTCTTTCAGCCATTTTTAGACGCTTTAATACTGGTATTCAGTTCGGTCTTTGGCCCTCCAAACTACATGTATCATGTGATAGTCCTACTACTGTCCATAATCTAAGTTAGACAGAGTAGTACAGACAGCATGACTCCAAGACTAGCTTTTAGCTCTAAGATTTAGTGAGACTCACGATGAACTTGGTTGGTCAGAGCCTAAGTGGTGGCTCATCGGCTTTAACTTTGAACCGTCTTACTTCATTTGAATTTAACATCATTCAACCAACAATTTTCATGTTTAGATTCATAATTTCATATATGACATGTCAATAATATTATCTGTAGCCTGGACCATAGTAACCATGCAGTTTTTATTTGATTTAATTATACTCCCTCACCTCATCTTACTCACTCATTCACTCACTGAAGCCTAGACTAAGGCTTACTCACTTACTCAATTTTGTTCTAGATTTTATTCCAAGTTGTTTAATAAAATCTAGTTTGACCCTTTGAGGAAAACTTCAAACTTATGTTCTATTTACTACTAGTAAATATTATACCACTGGCATTAATCTTTTTGCTAGTCTTTCTGGCATTAACCTAAGCATTATAACTAGCTACCGGGGGCACAGTATGACAGTGGGCTAGGCAGTGGGACACTCACTTGTTTAAATTAATATTTTCGCATTTAAATTTTAGAGTAATATTAATTGACATCAATTCTATTGAATCTTATCACTAAATTATCAAATTTTATACTTCAACATTTCTGACATTATTTTTCAAAGCCCTTCAATGATTTGCTTTCATTGTTGCTGCTTAACTTGCTACGAAAATGCAAATCAAAAGTGTTAACAGTCTGAATGTCAATTCACGTTTGATGATGAAACTTCAACGATATGCACGCACTTAATCTGGTGTGTCTTTTTTCTGAATCCACCCATTTTTTTTCTCCTCTTTAATTGCAACGGCTTGTCTCTTCTAATGAAACTTCTGCGTTGTTCCTCCCTCCCTTCATTTCTCTCTCCCACCATCTCCCACCCCCGTCCTTCGATCATTGAATGAATTTGCAGTTGCACTCTGTTAATTGCATGTCCTCCCATTCCTCAACAAACTTGACTTCACAGGCACACAACTCCCTCCTAGCTTCCTTCCTGTCCATTTCTTCCATCCTTCCGTTCTTTCTTCCAACTCCCTCGGATCCATCCACCCATCCATCCTCAGTTGCCCTGGTTCCTTATTACGCAAGCGACCAGGAAGACTGCATGCATGTAGTAAGACAGAGAGAGCCTGCATGCCGACCAGACGTACGCATGCATGTACAGGTATGATGAAAAGCGGGGAATCAAATCAAACTTGATTTGTGCCTGTCCATTGAGTGACGTGATACATCAATCTTCTTCTCTTCTTCACCTTTCCCGTCCCCCAATTGAATTTCTCCCCCCTTCTTTGATCAGTCCCAGTCGTCCGAATCGTCCTGTCCCCTTCCTTTCTTCCCCTTTTTCTTCCCCCCCCCACTGGATCTTCCAAACGTACCCCCACCCTTGGCCCCGTAGTAAAAATACCCCAGCGTACCTAGTCCAACCACCAAAACACCCCCGAGAATGATACACACCCACATTGTTGTTGACCCCCCAGAGCTCTTCTGAGGCTCAGGTGAGGGCGCAGAGTTCTTCTTGGGTGCAGCTGCTGCTGCAGCTTTTCGTTCTGCTTCTTCCTTCGCTCTCTTCTGCGCCTCCACCTCACTCTTCTTCTTTCCATAATAGACGTGAGTCTTCGGCCCGGCGTACGGTGTAGCGTTACTTGCAGTCCCGACTCCATTTCCTTGGGCGGGTCTCTGTCCGTACTGAGGGGGTTGAGGGGGGTATTGGCCTTGGTATCCGATCGGACGCTGGGCCGGTAGGACTCCGGGGGTCTGGGCGGCATACACCCCATTGCCCATCGGGGAGTAGTTGACAACGGGGGGTGAGGGGACACCTCCCTGCTGCTGGCCAGGGTTGAAAGGTTTGACCCCTCCCGGGAGGACTTGTGCCTGTTCTGCAGGTGTCATGGGTTTGGGTCCTGTTTGAGGGGGGGTGGCGGGAGTGGCAGGTCCAGGGGTGGCAGGTCCGGGGGGGCCTGGGGGTGTGACTAGTACGGGGGGTGCCGTGTGGGGCCTTGTGAGAACCTCTCCGTTAAACCCCTTTACCCATCCTTGGTCTTTTTCTCCCGTCTTCCCGCCCGTCTCTGTTCCTGCAGCAGAGGGCGGCGGCGGAGCAGGACCGGGACCGGGGGGTGGCGGCGGCGGCAGCGGGTCCTTCACGACTAGAGAGCCGCCCAGATCCGCTGCGCCTGTGCCGCTCTTCTGTGCGAGGGGGTCGTCGGGTCCCCCCTGTGCGGGGGAAGGGGGGGCAGGCCCCGGCAGACCGGGAGAGGGCCCAGAGGACCCCGGCGTGCCCGCGTCAGACATCCCAAAAGAGGTCCCTCCCGGAGTGGAAAACCTAGGATCGTCAGGAGTCGACCCCAAGTCTGATCCGAGTGCAGTTCCCCCTGTACCTGTACCCGGTCGGACTATAGGATTCAATGCGTGATTGCCACTTCCCCTTCCTGTATTTGGGTCTGCTCCCGGTGTGCCTACCAACGCACCGTCGTGAGTGCTGTAGTTACTCAACGCATCTTTGGTGTCGTAGGCGTTTGGAACAAAAGGTTGGTCCGGGGTCGTGCTCTGTCGTGACAGCGCATCGCCTGTATTGTATGGATTCAGTGAACCCCCTGGTCCGGACTGGGGTCTCGAGAGTGCGTCTCTAGTGTCATAGGCACCCCCCAGTTGCGGGTCCGTTGGGGCTACACTCTGCTTCTGTGATAGGGCATCCCTAGTGTCATAGGCACCCCCGAGGGTCGGATCGAATAATCCCCCGGGAGTGGACTGGGGCTGCGAGAGGGCATCCCGGGTGTTGTAGGCACCCACAGTAGACCCGGGAGATGAATAGACAGAGCCGGGGGTGGAGGGCAGTGCCGTTTGTTGTTGTGAGAGGGCGTCGCGGGTGTTGTACTGGCCCACAGTCTGCGGGTCATAGGTGGATGAGGAAAGTTGTGTTTGTTCACGAAGGAGAGTAAAGCTGGAAGGAGAACCGCCTGTCTGTGCTGTCTGAGTCTGAGGAGGAGAGTGGGGCGACGGAAAATTTACCTGCATACATGCAGTGCCAGAGAGTGCATGCCAGTGACACGGTGTTTGACTGGAGCAAGAGATGGTGTCAGAAGTGAAACCTTGCAGGCAGTGAGTTGATTGAATGATCGAGGCGACGAGGAATGAATGTCAGAGTGAAGGAGGATTCCGAAACAAACAGAGAGAAATGGAGAGTGATGTTATTCAGAAATGACGTGGAAAGAGTCCAGTACGTAAAGGTCACCCTTCTGCTTGCACATTCTTCCTGAGCCACTCAGAATATCATACGGAAATGAAGACCAGAGAAAATCACGTCCACAACCACAGCAAGCCTCTAATCGACTCAAGGGACTGACAAGGTGAAGAACAAAAGGCAGCTAAGCAAAGAGACCACAAACCGAATGTCCAGCATAAGAAGCAAATCAGAAACAAGTATGGGTGTGTGTGGAGGATTTATTTCGGTGTGAATGTATGGTTTATTGGGATGCAGAAGTGAAAAAAAGCCAGGTGCATGCAGATAGATTTCTTCCCCAGCGGATAAGTCCAGAACCAAGCATACAGAGCGATCAGACGTCGGCCGAAAAAGGACAAGAACGGAGTCAATTACACCATCCCACACACAGGCCGACCTACCGCAATCGATCCGAGATCCCCCACAGTAGACGATGAACTTTGAAAATTCAACTTCGCCTCTCCGAGCCCTGGCACGACCGCTGTGCCCTTGGAAAGGCGGCGCCTTCGGAGCCCCTCACCGAGAGTTCCCCGCCCCGCCAGGAGCACAAAGACACACAAACATGTAACGATGCCCACAGGATTGGAGGTCCACATGGTTCAGTATTTCTCTGTTGGGTGTGTTGCTGGTTAGAGGAGACAGAGAGGACACCGGGCAGGTGTCCCGCACTGAAAACGAAGGGCGAACAGGACCTGCCAGTGCCTAGTTGGTTTGAGATCCTCAATTGATGCTCTGTTCTCACCAAATTTATTAGTACTTGTGTTGCTTTATTGCAAGAAACCGAGATGGATCTGTATTGACGGGGGCTTGTCTCAGTGAGTACTCATGAGGCGAAGCATAAATCAATATATATCGATACAGAGAAAGTAAAAGAAGCTATACAAGTTCTTGACTGAAAGGCTGGGCTTCTTTGCTTCGTGTGGAAGACTGAGGAAGTCGATCAGCACGTGTGTGACTTGATCTGCGCGAACAAGTCGTGCAGTTGGTCTGACAATGCTAATTATTGATACAAAAAGCAGATTTAACCGCATGAAAACAATTAATGACGTGCATGCATATATGCGCATGAACAATTAATTGTAAAAAAAAAATCGCGCGCACAAGTGCGCCGGCGGAGAATGCATGTGTAGTTTATAGTGTAAATTGTAGCATGCAACACAGGAATTGTTGCAATGATACGATAATGATACGTCACCCATATAAATGTACTTGACCATACTTGACTCAGTGACAGAGCACTCTTTCTGCACTACTAACGTTGGCGCCCATCACTGAGCCCAGTCAGAACGTATGCATCACCAGACCGCTTGCAGCTGTTCCCTTCACAAAATTGCCTTGTGATTTGTACTCAACAGGACGAGAGACAGAGGCATATCCCAAGATCGAGTCATGAGTCCTCTTTCGAGCAAGCCCTTGTATCTTTCCCGTTTCCTTCTGCTGTTACGGCTGCTGCTACTGGCAGGGACCGTGCCATTGGTCTCTTCAGTCACGGCCGTGCGGCGTCCCGCGTCTTCCTCTGCTCTGCAAGGGAGGTGGATACCCGATAATGCCAAAGGGCGGGTCGTGTTTGACACAGGAGACGGAATGTCTGTTGTGGGATTTGCGGATAAACCCGAGTCGAAAGAAGTGTTCCCATCGATCGTCGGCCTCGACAGAGACGGAAAGGTCGTGGCTGTAGGCCAGGATGCCCTGTTGAAGGAGAAGGAGGCAGGCTTGAAGCTAGTGCACCCGATAGCCAAGCACGCTGTGGTCGATTGGAACCACTGGGCTGCGTTGGTGCAGCACGGGTTTGACTTGTTGAGAGTGGCGCCCGAGGAACACAATATCCTCCTCACAGATACGCCCCCTTTTGCTTCAAGGGACAGTCGGGTGAAGATGGCAGAGATTGTGTTTGAAAAGTTCTACTCCCCTGCTTTCTTTGTCGTCGACAGAGCTTTGCTGGCAGTAATACAAAGTCAGAAGGCAATGGGAATGGATGACTGGGCAGAGATAGGAATAGACGATTGGACAGAATACAAACAGGATGTGACTCCAGAGGTGGTGTTGGCAGATGAGAACGGAGTGGTGGTCACTCCGATTGTGAAGGGCGTCATTGTGCCTGAGGGTGTGATGAGTATGGACGTCACGTCAGATGACTTGACAGCGTATATGGTCAAGTTGCTTGAACAGAGTGGTCACTTGAAGGGGGGGTCTGGTGACGAGGAAAAAAAGGTTGCGGTCGGGATTGAAGAGAAACTTTCGTACGTTGCCTTAGACTACGAGGATGAATTAGAAAAAAAGGGACGTGAGGAGACGGAATATGAGCTACCGGACGGTCAGGTGATAACGGTAGGTGCCGAACGATTCCGCTGTCCTGAGGTGTTGTTTAAGCCCTCTCTAATCGGGTTGGAGCAGGACGGTATCCACACAACGACGTACAACTCGATCATGAAGTGCGACGTGGACATTCGGAAGGATCTGTACGGCAACACAGTTCTTTCCGGGGGCACGACCATGTTCAAAGGAATTGATGATCGGGTCTCGAAGGAGCTTGAGAGGTCTGCCAGTGGCCCTTCGGGGACCGGGAAGACCCTGGCTGCTGAGGTCATCGCTGTGCACGTTGCAGCTCCCCAAGGCCGGCAGTACTCTGTGTGGATAGGCGGTTCGATTCTCTCGTCTCTGTCCACTTTCGAGGAGATGTGGATAAAGAAGGAGGAGTGGGAGGAATATGGAAAAGATATTGTTGGGAGGAAGTGTATGTAATTCAGTGAAGACACGGCGCGGCTGACACACGCACACATGCATGCACAGAAGAGAACACACACACACACACACACACACACACACATGTTACGCACTTAGGAACTAAAGTGAGGACTTCACATAGGACTTGACTTACCGAACTTAACGTACGTGGAGGAATCTGTCCATCAGACCTCCTTGTTCCTTTCGTATTGTTTTGTTTCAATCTTAATCAATCTTATTCTTTCCATGCATTGACTTGCATGTGTGCGTACTTCTGTATTTCCGAATTAATTCTTTTTCCTTCAAACCTCAGGGCGTGATACAGCTGGGTGACGCCGTAGCGACTTCTGTACTTCCGAATTCATTCTTTTTCCTTCAAACCTCAGGGCGTGATATAGCTGGGTGACGCCGTAGCGGACGGCTTGACGTCGGACCCTTGTGCCCACACTTTCTCAGTTAAAGAAAAAATTTTTTAAAATGGTCTCCAACACCCAAACGGTCTCCAAAATTGTGAAGTATCTACATATTTTCTAGAGCATTTTAAAACAATTTCTAATGATATGAAACATTGTTTTGTTGTTTAAACTACATTTATAATAAGCTCAACTATCAGAATATATAGCAGAATTGATTGATTGATTGATTGATTGATATGTTCCGTCCTAGGGCCTTCCCGCTATGTCTATCTGTCGCCAGAGCTAGCAGGGCGAAGAATTAATAATGATAATACCTAGGATGATACATATTATAATATAACTATACATTTACGTACGTAGATATATATATATATATATATGAATAAGAAACAGAAAATTTATAATAGTATAACTGATTCTTAATTAAATTTGGTCTAATTCATGTTTGAAATTTGCTTTAAATAAATGAAAACAGTTAAAGAAATGAAAACATTAAAGTAATTTACAGGCATAAAACGGTGAGTAGTTGTTTGTATAAATAAAGATTCATAAGATACCATCTAAGATGAATGCAGGTGCACCTTCACCTGCCAGTGTGTACCGCTCCAAAAGTTGGTACCGAAACCTACAGCATCTTTCGTACCGCATATCCAATGACTTGCTGCCAATGACTTACTGAACTTGAAGCAATTGTTGTGCACGACGCAGTAGAAGTCCATTCTGGCTTCAATTATGAAATAGAATATGCACATACCAGTTACACACATACACACACACACACATATACACACAGAGAGAGAGAAAAAAAGAGAGAGAGAGAGAGAGAATACGAAAGTGCAAACTCGCACGAGCACCTCTGTATTTCTCTACCTCTTTTTGCCTTTTGCTTTCATCTCGTGCTTAATGTTGCTTGCACGCATAGTATTACACACATACGCACACATACACACATACACACACACACACACACACACACACACACACACATACACACATACACACACACACACAAAAAAAAAAAGCCAAATTTGAATAAAAATGTCTGATTCAAGTATGATTCAAGTGACTTTTGGGATCCATATGTAGCACTTTGTCATTCTGACGTATGATAATCATCAAATAATGAAAAGACGACAGTTGTTTCGATCATCTCTGTTAAACAATGTTGATTGATTTTGATAGCATATTTCAGAGCCGGGCAGGTTGTTTAAGATATTGCCTAATTAATTCTTCAAGGAGCGTCAGTGATCGATAGACTAGCTGTTTTGCCTTAATTAGCTCTAATTAGCTCAGTCAGGCAACCTCAATAGAATTTGTAATATTTTATTTCTTTCTAGAAACTATTATACAAGCTAATACTTTATTATAAGTTTAAAAAAACTTCTAAAAAATTGGATCGTCTGCTGATTTTTTAGTTAAGTAGGTTCAAGTAGGTCGATCTGGATTAATTGGGCTTAAATTTCTTAAGCTATACAAAAGTAACAGAAAGTCTTCATGAAGACACAGTCTTACCAATTAGACAAAAAGAGAATACCTGCATCATGTGGCTACATAATACAGGGTTTTGTCATGCATGTCACATCCCTATATATGGGAGGCAGGTCTAGCTATGTTTATAGCCTAGTTTGTCGATAAGTTCCATCCTAAAACCACCAGTGACTAAGATAAAAGCGACTTCGATACGTATATAATATTAACAGAACTGCCAGTCTGAACATATTTGAACTCACGAAAAGAAACGAGATGAAACCAGTGAAAACTAGTGAAAACAACACTAAACTTGCCATACAAGCTTTTGTGCACGCAATTAAACTCAGGGATACTATGCATCGCGCGCGCGAATGCGCGCAAACAATTTATTATTATCTATTTTTTTTTTTTGTCGATCATGCATGTATGCATGCATGCATATATATATTCATATATATGCGCGTGCATGCACGTGTATACGCGTGCCCTCTCTATATATGAGATACACCCAACCAGTTGGGTGAGTGCCTCGGGGGGCCCTTTAGGGGGTCCGCAAATTTGATTGATACGCACCATCGGGGGCTTGGTTGTTCAGGTGCATGGGGCGGGGGCCACAGCAACGCGCACAAAGTATGCTTTTCGCGAGCATGCACTTGCAATTCCATACGAGTTATTTGAGGGGCACGCATGTGCGAAGTAATTATAAGGTATGTGCAATCGCGGCTCCGTGTGAGTTGCTTGAGGGGCACATTTTGGAATTCGGGCAACACCGTGACAGACGGAGATATATCGATCGATATAGAAGCGACCCCCCCCCAAAAAATGAAAAAATGCGTTATGCGAGTGCGTGCGATCTCAGGGCTTCTCGGCTGATCTCAGCAGAGCTGAGCTGCCCCCCGAGGCGACTTAATTGAGTCCCATGCATACGCAGGTCGATCTCAATCAGCAAATTATTGAAAGTGACAGATGCAGAGTCACAGCCAAACAGTTTCTGGGGATCCCATCATAGCCTTAGCCTCATCATCACCTCGAACACTTTGCGACCACGTTCAACCTGGTCATCAACTCCCTTCTATATTTTGACTCCAGTGGCCTGCAAGCAACCGCCGTCTGTATAAGTTTGAGCCTCGATCCTTCAAACAAGCCTTCTACAATGCCTTCCTGTCTGTCTATATATATACGACTTCTCTGTTTGCCCGTGTCTGCCCTGAACCTCGTCATCTTTGCGGATGCTTTTAATGTTTGTCCTTTGTTTTTTTGATGCACTGTGTCGTACTGTGGTGCAGATGGTGCCAGCGGCAAGCGAATCTGTCTGACCTGTATATATGCGTAGGCAAGTTTGGTGTACGTGTTCTTCTCCCCTTATGTCTTCTTTCAAGCTCTCTGTCCACTCCCTGCTGTCACCCCCCCCTCTGCCTGCCTGCAAAATTACCCCGCTCAACCACCTTCCACTCGGCCACTCTCCTCGGACTGCCCACTGACGGCCCCTTTGAGAGAGGCGATATTGACAGGGCTTTCCGGCATAAGTCCTTCCAATGTCACGCAGGTAAGTGAGAGGTCGAGGTTTTCTGTCTGCATACGCACTTCCACTTCACATACATCCAGACCTGCAAGCTGATGCGAGGGTCTCCTGCATGTGCTCCGAAATATATAGCCATACATTCACTCCATCCGAGTTACCTATCTACCTCGGTTTCTCTGTGTTCCTTGACGGTGTCCCAAAATAAGTTTTGCTGCACGCATACGCTTGTCAAATCCTGCCAGCATGCCTGCGCTGCCTCGCTTGGCCTCTTTGTATCAGCTGCCTGTCGTCGTCTATCCACATGCGTCTTTGTGAGGTGCTCTGAATTGCGTAGCTATCTGTGTCCGCATGTCTGCGTTGGTATGGAGTTTCCTTGAGCTGCACGTTAGGTTCTTTTCCAGTTAACAAGCTGTTTGGGTTTTGTGCATACTCATACTTGCTCACCTTTCCGTGTAGACAGGAACCGGGGCAGAGAAGCGGCCGCAGATGAGGAGCAAAAGGAACTCGGAGCAGCACGAGACTACCTGAACCGAAAAGGTCAATTGCCCACCCGCCCACCCACCCGCCCGCCCACCTGCCCGCCTGCCTGTCTGTCCTTCCGTCTGCATGTCTACCTGCGTGCCTGCCGGTCCCCCTAATCTTTTGAATTCTGTCCCTTCGGTAGTCTTCCATTTTTTGCTCCCTCTTTGGTCTACCTGCCATATTTCTCGAAACCTCCTATCCGCAGAAAGCCTTCACAAAGCTGCCTTCCCTCTCTCTGCTTGCCTGCCTGCCTGCCTGCTTACGTGCAGCCAGCCTCCCCCAGCAGCCGCAGCAGCCATACCAGCCCACCTACGCAGCTCCCCAATACACCCCCTATAGCAGCTACGTACCGGAGCCCTGGCCCGAGCCCCCCTGCATAACGTTCTGGGAGGAGGTTTGCGAGGCCGCTTCGATCCTTTACTGTCTGGTGCGCATTGGGTGTGATTGGGTCTGCCTCAAAGTCAGAGGCTGGTTCTAACTCAGGCTGCATACCTCAATGTTAGAGTTCTCAATAAAGATACGCGTGCAAGACTACAAAGTCCAATGATTCTACCAATGTTATAAAAGTAGCCGAACGTACGGAAATTGATCGGAAGAAACCATAGGATCAATGGAGTTCTCCATCTAGCCCATTTTGGCAGTTATCCTTTCTTCATATTCATGGATTAGATGTTTCTTCATGGACAGATAGATTTAAAAAAGCCCCCCGACTCGAATTCCTCTGGACTCACCTGAATGAGAGCTTCAGCAACGTCGTCTGACCGCTCCTGTATGTCTAAAGCCGGTCTTCTGGGGCCGCTCGCTCAGCCATGGTCGTTGCCCTTAGACTCTGCGCTTTTCATAAGGGACCAGCAGCCCGGTGCCTCTCCCGAAGGTGAAGACAAAGAAGAGAAGTCCCCCCTTCTAAGTGCTTTCACAAAGAGAAAACCAATTCAGGGACGTCGGGCATTTCTTTCCTCCGCAAGTTAAGTTATTTATATTCTGATCGGTTCCCCCCCGGACGTGAACAACACACCAACCAGGAAGCAGAACAAACCCGAATTAGGTCAGGAGATCCTTCTCTTGGCTGTTGCTGATACGCCTTTTGTTGAAAGACCCCGCTTCCCTTCCATCCCCCGCCAGACTAGGTCAGGAGATCTTTCTCGTGGCTGTTGCTGGTACGCCTTTCGTCGGACGACCGCGCTTCCAAGCCTCTCTACGCTGCTCGCCTTGCAATTCGGACCACCTGTCTTTGTTGGGGCCCTCTTCTCGACGGAGGAACATTGTCAGAAAAGTGGTACAAGCGGTATCACTGACAGGAGAGAAATAGAGGGAGTGGTGAGGCAGTGAAGATGTAAAGGGAAGATCGAGTAGGGGGGGAGAAGTTGTGAACGTGAAGTGATCAGGTGGTTCGATTCGTGTCCGTCATTTTTTTTCTTGTATGTCATGCAATGCTGTGCCTCACATGCCATGTCGGTTCTTCACAGAAAAATGACCTTTTCTTTTCTTTGGGTTTTTTTTTTCGACGGGTCCCCCACCGCTTGATCGCCTAGCAAATACCAACGGAAATACTCTCTTCTTCTTCCTCCCTTCGGAGTCACAGCTTTCATTCCACCCCACCGAAACGTGGAGACAGACAAAAATGCAAATCGCAGCTGCGTCCGCCACCGTAACGTTTAGTCACAGCAAAAGTGATTCACTCACCCCCACTGATTCACTCACTCACCACTCCCTCTATTTCTCTCCTATCAGTGATACCGTTTGTACCACTTTTCCAACAATGTTCCTCTGTCGAGAAGAGGGGCCCGACAAAGACGGGTGGTCCGAATTGCAAGGCGAGCGGCGTAGAGAGGCTTAGAAGCGTGGTCATCCGACGAAAGGCGTACCAGCAACAGCCACGAGAAAGATCTCCTGACCTAGTCTGGCGAGGGATGGAAGAGAAGCGGGGTCCTTCAACAAAAGCCATACCAGCAACAGCTAAGAAAAGGATCTTCTAACCTAATTCGGGTTTGTTCTGCTTCCTGGTTGGTGTGTTGTTCGCGTCCGGAGGGGAACCGATCAGAATATAAATAACTTAACTTGCGGAGGAAAGAAATGCCCGACGTCCTTGAATTAGTTTTCTTTTTGTGAAAGCACTTAGAAGGGGGGACTTCTCTTCTTTGTTTTCACCTTCGAGAGAGGCACCGGGCTGCTAGTCCCTTATGAAAAGCGCAGAGTCTAAGGGCAACGACCATGGCTGAGTGAGCGGCCCCAGAAGACCGGCTGTGGACATACGGGAGCGGTCGGACGACGTTGCTGAAGCTCTCATTCAGGTGAGTCCAGAGGAATTCGAGTCGGGGGGCTTTTTCAAATCTATCTGTCCATGAAAAAACATCTAATCCATGAATATGAAGAAAGGGTAACTGCCAAAACGGGCCAGACGGAGAACCCCATTGATCCCGTGGTTTCTCCCGATCAATTCCCGTACGTTCGGCTACTTTGATGACATTAGTAGAATCATTGGACTTTATAGTCCTGCACGCATATCTTTATTGAGGACTCCGATATTGAGGTATGCAGCCTGAGTTAGAACCAGCCTCTGACTTTGAGGCAGACCCAATCACACCCAATGTGCACCAGATAGTAAAGGATTGAAGCGGCCTCGCAAACCTCCTCCCAGAACGTTATGCGGGGGGGCTCGGGCCAGGGCTCCGGTACGTAGCTGCTATAGGGGGTGTATCGGGGAGCTGCGTAGGTGGGCTGGTACGGCTGCTGCGGCTGCTGGGGGAGGCTGACTGCACGCAGGCAGGCAGAGAGAGGGAAAGCAGCTTTGTGAAGGCTTTCTGTGGGTGGGAGGTTTCGAGGAGTGCGGCAGGTAGACCGAAGAGGGAGCAGAAAATGAAAGACGAGTGAAAGAACAGAATTCAAAAGATTACTAGGGGGACCAGCAGGCACGCAGGTAGACATGCAGACGGACAGACAGACAGGCAGGCGGGTGGGTGAGCGGGCGGGCAATTGACCTTTTCGGTTCAGGTAGTCTCGTTCTGCTCCGAGTTCCTTTTGCTCCTCATCTGCGGTCGCTTCTCTGCCCCGGTTCCTGTCTGCACGGAAAGGTGAGCAAGTATGAGTATGCACAAAACCCAGACAGCTTGTTAACTGGAAAAGAACCCAACGTGCGGCTCAAAGAAACTCCATACCAATGCAGACATGCGGATACAGATAGTTAGGCAATTCAGAGCACCTCACAAAGACGCATGTGGATAGACAACGACAGGCAGCTGATACAAAGAGGCCAAGCGAGGGAGCGCAGGCATGCTGGCAGGATTTGACAAGCGTATGCGTGCAGCAAAACTTATTTTGGGACACCGTCAAGGAACACAGAGAAACCGAGGTAGATAGGTAACTCGGATGGAGTGAATGCATGGCTATATATTTCGGAGCACATGCAGGAGACCCTTGCATCAGCTTGCAGGTCTGGATGTATATAAAGTGGAGGTGCGTATGCAGACAGAAAACCTTGACCCCTCACTCACCTGGGTAGCATTGGAAGGACTTGTGCCGGAAAGTCCTGTCAATATCGCCTCTCTCAAAGGGGCCGTCAGTGGGCAGTCCGAGGAGAGTGGCTGAGTGGAAGGTGGTTGAACGGAGCAATTCTGCAGGCAGGCAGAGGGGGGGGTGACAGCAGGGAGTGGACAGAAAGCTTGAAAGAAGACATAAGGGGAGAAGAACACGCATACCAAACTTGCCTACACATATGTACAGGTCAGACAGATTCGCTTGCCGCTGGCACCGTCTGCACCACAGTACGACACAGTGCGTCAAAAAAACAGAGGACAAACATAAAAAGCATCCACAATATCGTTTACACGAAAAAGATGAGGTTCAGGGCATGGGCAAACAGAGAAGTCATATATATATAGACAGACCGGAAGGCATTGTAGAAGGCTTCTTTGAAGGACCGATATATTAATATATATAGACGATGGTTGCTTGAAGGCCACTGGAGTCAGAATTGGAGAAGGGAGTTGATAACCAGGTTAGACGTGGTCGCAGAGTGTTTGAGGTGATGATGAGGCTAAGACTATGATAGAATCCCCGGAAACTGTTTAGCTATGATACTGCATCTGTTACTTTCAACACTTTGCTGATTGAGTTCGATCTGTAACTTAATTAATATCAATTATAAGGCAATTAAGAGAGCTCAAACACGTGCAAATACATGCATGATCGATGTCCGTAAAAAGAATTAAGCTAGTCTAAGAAAAAAAAAAATGTTTGCGCGAACGCATTCGTGCGCGCGATGGTATCAGTTAAATTGCATGCGCAAAAGCTTGTATGACAAGTTTGGTGTTGTTTTCACTCGTTTCTTTTTATTTTTTTTCATGATTTCAGACATGTTTAGACTGGCAGTTCTGTTAATATTATAAAATATAATGATATTATATATATCAGGTGTTCTCTTTTTATCTAATTGCCGAGGCTCTCTCTTCGTAAAGACTTTCCCAGATCGGCTTTAGAAATTTAAACCCGATGACTCTACTTTGCTGAAAAATCAACGATAGAATCAACAGACGATCCAAGAATTATTTCTGAGTTCCATTTCAGTCATAACTACTCAGAATAAAGTGTTAATCCGTGTATTGTCTTCTGGAGAGAAATGAAACATTACAAAATAATATTAAATTTGAATTAATGAAATTGGGATACTTAAAGCCAGTGAGCGCACCCTGCCGTTTGCGGGGGCGACCTCTAAAAGACAAAACAGCGACAGTGCCCTCTAGGGCATTAACAAATCACTTATCACTTATGTCATTAATTAAAGATGAATTATATTGAAGCTGTACTGAGGTAGAACCTAGTGTAGAAGGGCTTCTAAAATTAAAGGTCTTTGACTGACTTTCTTTGAAGAATTAAATGAGATCTTAATTAGGCAACTTGCCTGGCTACAGGTGCTATCAAAATTGTTTAGTCATGTTTAATAAGGCAGCTTCAAGTTATCTGAACACCTGCCGTCTCTTCATCATCATACGTCATTATATGCAAGTATGCCGAAGTCTAGACCGAAGTGCTGTATAGCTGAATCCCGAAGGTCAGTTAAAGCTGAGGCAGACACTTTTGTATATAAAAAAGCTGCAGTAAGAGTGTTGCCCAACAAAGAAAAATAAACTTAGTCTAGTTAGTCCTGGCCCAGACTCTAAGCAATTTCTGTATATGGAGCCACATAAATGACTCCATAGTAAAGTCTGATGATGATTATAAAATTAACTAGGCTCCGCACTACATTTAAAAAAAAAAAAAAAGATCGGAAAAACTTTTTTTTTAATAGATTTTTTTTTATTTATCATGGCAGTCAATAGGCAAACAACTGTTGTTCAGATGTTGCAAGAGTCTTGCATGGGATCATTGGGATGTTGCGTAAAAACTATATGTGTTTTGGTTGATAAACAAAAAAAGAAAAAAAAGATCGGAAACTTTCTTTTTTTTTTTCTTCTTTTTTTATTTATGGAGTGCAGAGCCTAGAAAATTAAGTTTAATTCAAGCCTGTTCAAAGACATCTTCTTTTTTCCAGACCTCGTTTAGGCTTCTCTGTTATCTTGCTAGCGCACATGCAGTCTTTCCGTATTACTACTCCGTCCAAAGGGCAAAACCCCGCTCACCGGTCTGCCATCCTAAGCCGGAGGCTGCCGCCTTCTCACCTAGTTGCACATCAAATGAGTCTTCTTTCTTCGATGCGGACTGGCAAGGGCTGGTATATGCACCCCACCAGTCAAGCAGCAAGGTGGTCAAATATCCTTCGTTGCCTGCCTCTGCCTCTGTGAATTCTCCCTCCCCCTCCCTCTCCGCGTCTATCTGGGGTGAGGGGTGAGAAAGGAAGTCCAAATCAGATACGTCCAGCAAGGCACTCACCTTCTTCCAGTCAGAATCCTCAAAAGGCAGCGTCTTGGCCTGCACGCGGTGACAACGTGCGTACAAGAGGGTGTTCATTCTTTCCTTCCTTCCTTCCTTCCTTCCCACTTCCCGACCCTCGCCTTGCCCTAGCTCTGTTGCGTAGAACGAATAGAGCAAGCACAGCCAGGGGTGGATGGATGGAACAAGATACCGAAGGAGACAAGAGAGAACGTTGCTGTCCTTTCTCCTTCCAGATAATCACTCACGCAACCATACACTCACACACACACACACACGCACACACACACACACGCACACACACACACACGCACACACACGCACACGCACACACACGCACACGCACACACACGCACACACACACACACACACGCACACACACGCACACACACGCACACACACACACACACACACACACACACGCACACACACACACACACACACA
The DNA here is from genome assembly GCA_018398765.1 of Chromera velia. Lineage (NCBI taxonomy): Eukaryota > Chromeraceae > Chromera > Chromera velia. The sequence goes on from JAHBMJ010001428.1 coordinate 17,454, forward strand.
CATACACACACACACACACACACACACACACACGCACACACACACACACACACACACACACACACACACACACGCACACACACACACACACACACACACACACACAGAGAGAGAGAGAGAAAGAGAGGACCATAGAGAGATCTTCATGCAAGCACGAGGGATGACAACACACCATGCATGCAGTCGTCTTGAAAACAATTCAGCACTTTCTGCGTGAATGAACTTACTAACTTCTGAATGAAGCGACGACTAATTGATTGGATGGATGGAATGACCTCCTGGCTGACCTCTGCCCATGCCTCCTCCACTAGACTGTTGACGTAGTCAAAAGGGGAGATTGACGAAATGACGAAGTTCTCCTTTTGAATGGCTTCTGCCATGCTCCCTTCTGCTGTCTGTCTCGCCTCGCCGCCCTTGGTTTTTTCAAAAGAGGAGCAGAACGAGAAGGAAGGAGTTGAGGATTCCAAAGCAGCGAAGATGGAGGAGGACTTCGTTATCCTCTCAGCATACCCCCCCTCCGCTGCATCACTGACAGATCCAGAAGACGAAGACGAGGGACCCCTGCCGGAAAACTCCCCCCGTGCCTGTGCGTAAGTGATGCGATGGCCCAATTCTGCCAGGTTCAGGATCTTCGGGTACATTTCGCTTGTCATCCACCTGCAGAAAGAAACAAAGATAGATTTCCCATCATACATACCACAAACGAACGAAAAAAGACTTAAGGAATGAAGGATTGATGAGGATACCGGGGCGCATTATGCTCGCATGACCGCTAGCTCTGGTGAATCAGTGGTGATCCACCTGCAAGCAGAACGTGAAACGGAACGTTGAGGATGATTCGTTTTCTGGTGTTCCTGCATTAATTCTCACTCACTCGTTCGTCCAGCTGCAGATTCCCTCCCCGCTCAAATGACGCACGCATCAACAGAATCGTTCCCGTCCCTCTCTCTCGTTTCATACTTAAGCATATGACACTCACCCAACCATGCAGCCTCGTGCCCCCCAACCAACCCACGCACCGCTCGCTTTTGCCGTAGGAGGCCTGATACTTTTCGTCGATGAGTGCCTTGACTCTCTGGGCCCGTGCGATCGCCCGAGGGAGCCCCGCACCCAGAAACTTTGCACAGGGGGAGTGGACCGTTTCGGCTTGGAGGGAGAAGCCCTCGCCGTCCTGCAGGGGGGGGGCGTGATTAGACAGGAGGGAGACGGCAAGCAAGAAGAGAGAACTTGATTTGCTTGCTCGTTCTGCTTAAATATTCTCTCTCATCTCTGCAGATAGACGCGCAGGCAAGGAAGGCAGGCGACGGCAACGCGATTGTTGAAGAAACCCTAACCAAGCGAAGAGAAGAAAAACCGCCCCATTGCGCTACCATAATAAATTGCTCTCATACGCACTGCAACGAAACACCGCCAACCCTGCACATACACATAGCCAGAGAGAGAGAAAAAGAAACACACAGACACATACACACATAGACAGAAAGAGAGAGAGAGGCAGAGACAGACAGAGACAGAGAGACAGGCAGACCAGCAGATGTCCCCAAAGGAAAACATCCACAGTCAGAGAACTCCCGTCGTAAGTCCAGCAGTGTTGCTCTTCGGGGCAGCTCCCAGGGAACGCATACTCGATCTTTGTCTGCATCCATGCAGTCATGCAGTCAATTCACTCAACCGTGGTTTTATACATTGCTTTGGGACGGGCCTGTTGGGCTTTTGTTTTCTCAGAGTTCCTGCTCAGACGACAGCAAAACAGACCACCGAAGGATAGTGACGGGCAGAGAGAAGAGAGAGACCAGCAGGAAAACAGAAATTCAGACGTACGGAAACTGAATTCGACTAGCTCTCATGCAGGCTGACCTCTTCCCCCTTTTTCCCTTGAACCTTCACCTGGAGGGACCTCAGAGGCCACATTCCCATCACGCGAACTCTGTAGTTCCTCCTGATCTCTCCCTCAGAGTTTACTCCTCTCTTTGATCCTACTGAGGACTTCCCCCCCAGAATAGTAGAGGAAGAAGAAATGAGGGTACTAAGCGTTTCCTTGGGAGGCGGGCGCACGGAGAATGAGAACCCCTTCTTGTCCTGCTGGAAAGTCGTAAACGTTCGCGCTACACCTTCCTCTCCTTTCTCGAAGCTGCGAATGAATAGAGGGAAAAGAAACGAAAAATCCGTACAAGCACGGCAATATTCGATCAGACTCTGTCTTTTCGAAGGCATCCCTAGGAGGCAGGCAGTTAGTAGATCATGAGGAACGGAGCACATGAGGCGGACCCGCGATGTCTCGCAAGTCTTCTCAAGTGCTGCGGACAAACTCTGCTGAGCTGCTGAATTCGAAATAGACATGACTCCAAAAAGCAATGGCCGTTTGCAAAAGCGAATTCAATAAAGCAGTAGCAGCCAACACCTCCCCCCCCACACACGTCTTCTCCTTTTCTTTCCTCCCTTCAAAATTCACAGAAAGAAAGTCTTGTCGGACCCACTCTTCCGATATCCCGTCATCCTCGTAAACAGTTTCTTGGACATCGCCACTCTTTGCACTTCCTCCACAGAGCCCCCCTGCAGACAACCGAGACGAGTGAGTGAGTGAGTGAGTGAGTGACTGAGTGAGTGAATGACTCTATCATCGGTTCTTGCCTCGATCCCGTGAGATGTGGCTCTCGGTAAGCCAGCCCAAAGAGCTTTCCTGGAACAGAGAGAGAGCCCATATCCTCACAAACAAAGAAGTTGTATAAAGAATGGATGGAGAGTTCACAGCGTCCCTGCATGCTGACCTGCAGCAACTTCGAGGACCAGCGTTTGAGGAAGGGCCCCGGCAGCTCCGAGGGGCCCCCTCCCCTCTGAAGGCCCCGGCACAAGGTCCCCGTTCAGGGGAACCACTCGCCCCCCCCTTTGGAACACCAAGATGTCTGACAGAGCGGTAGAGAGTGAGACTCGTGCCAGCCCTCTGAGGGCGACACCCCATTCTTTCTGGTAGAGAGACGACTCGGGAGGGATCCACACAGATCTGCATGCATGCAGACACAGGAAAGGGGAAAGAAGACAGAGAATGAATGAATGAATGAATGAATGAATTCTGGATGAATCACAGTCATTGTATCTACCACAAAAATATGCATGAATGTCGTGTGCGTCCCACCAATCAACTTTTTGAGGAAGGAAACTAGACGCCTTGCGGGCAGACAGGCAGGAAACAAAACACTGCAGTGCCCACCCATCGAGGGAAGGAAGGAAAGATGGATTGATTCAACCACAAAGAAAAAAGCCTCAGGCACTTTTCTTTTCCCAAAGATTTGAAATCACAAACAAGATACAGCTGTTTGCACCCGCAGTGGGCACATAGAACAAGCAAGGAAGCAAGGCCAGGTTGGTTGTCCTTTGCTTTCAGAGCCTGCATGGCTGCATGCATGCCCGTCAGCCTGCTGCCTGCCTGAAAGCTTTCACCTCCCGTCTGACCTATCCTCTCTCTCCCTCTCTCTCTCTCTCTCTCTCTCTCTCTCCCTCCCTCCCTGTCAAAGCCCAGACAGACAGACCTGTTGACCATCTGTGTGCCCGCATCTGCCGCCTCTGTGACTGCAGCCACCACGAACGAGTCCCCGAACTCATAAATCTCCCTCTCTGAGTACGCAGAGTCTTCTTCAGGGTGCCGCCAGTAGAGCGGCCTGACCAAGCAGATGCCCGTGTCGTGAGCAACGCGGGCTGCATGCAGCTAGACGCAGCATAAAGGGAAGGGAAGGGTGCCCGAAAGAAAGAAAGCTGAAGAGGCCCCTCCGACAGACTAATTAAAGTTGCTTCCACGAACAGCAGATCAAGAAATGTTCGAATTGCTCCCGAGAAGAGACAGAAAAGCACCCCTGCATGTGTGGTGACTTGACACGGGGAAGGATCTTAAGAGGTGTCTGTCAATCAGGCAATTAATAGAAACAAACTGCATGTCTTGTTTCGATCGGGGCAATTCCAATGCAGCAGAAGGGACGGCCCAGTACGGCCTTCCCACTCTTCCTTCTTTTCAGTCACACCCACCCACCCACCCACCCATTGTATAGATGTACGGCACCAGTTCTGCCCGTCTCCTGATGGCGCTTCTCATGGCGTTGTAGTTCTCTTCAGGGAATTTCCAGATCCTCCGGTCGTTCCCGTGGGATTTTGTGCAGTGGGTCCTGAACACTGGAGAGAAGGCCCCGAACTGGACCCATCTGCATGCACAAATACAATACAGTAGAGCTCGTAAATTGCACACCATAGACACAGGCGCAACCAAACAAATGATGGGCTGAGGTCACTAGGGACAACTAAGAAGAGTCCAGCAAACAAAGAGGGAGGGGTCCATTTGCAGACAGGGAGAGCTAGAGGCTCATGTGCTCCCCAATAGGGACTTCCTTCGGTGCATGAAAAGGACGCACGCACAGAATTAATTCGACTCTGCTATTGTTGTCAGCAGCCTATCTTCCTTCCAAACGAACGCCGAATCTCTTGCAGAGCACACGACCTATCTCCTTCTCCCTTTCTGTTGCAAACCCCCCCCCACCCCCCACCGTGTGTACAGCTCTGCTCCTACAGGCTCCGTGTGCCCCCCGATGTCGTGAGACCACCACCCGAACAGGACGTTGCCGGCCTGAGCGGTGAATCCCACCTGCGTGCGTCGCACATGCAATGAACAAACACAACATGACTGAACGAACGAACGTTCAATAAATACCCTGACTCACTCACTCGCTCGCTCGATCCAGTCCTTGCTTGCTTGCACCATGGGGGGGCAAAGAAGGAAGGCATACGACGGATAGGAAAATCAGGCTTCCACGCATGCAGGACAAGCAAACTCTCGAGTGGCAGGTTCTCACAAGGCCAAAGAACGTCCCCCCCCCCCTCTCCTCCACCCACCCACCCAAAGACACACACGCCCAACCACACACGCACGCCCCCCCACTCACACACGCACCGTACATCAATTCAAGGGCGCAAACGAACACAAGAACACACTTCGAGAACCAAAGCGTTTATTCAAAAAATGGCAACGAAGCAAACCACAACACAACACACCGAATTAATTTCAGCTTGCCCCCTGCATGCAGTCTCACCGACTGACCTCATACTTCAGAGTCTCCCAGTGCGGCTTCACGTCTCCAGAGAACCCCACCTGATACCTGTGGCTTCCTAGGCCCCCAAATCTGCACACACAGATCAACATACTCACCCAGAGAGACAGATCGACAGACAGACAGACAGACAGACAGACAGGGACAATCATACAGAGACGCATACACGCAGGGCAATTTTCTGGACCCCGAGAGGGAGTAGCGGCCTCTTGCCGAGCTCCAAGACAGAAAAGGATATGCAACTAGGCAAACAACGGAAGACCCGCATGCACGTTTGATGAACGGATAACTCGGATACAGCCTTCCCCGCCCCTCCTCAATCTGACCCACCGACCTGTGAAAGAGCAGAGGCCGTCTACGCGAATCCACCTCATTCCGCTCCTCTTTCTTCTGCCCCTCCTCGAGGAGAGCCTTTGGAGGTGGGGGTGGTGGGAAGACGTCTGACTTGAAGATCGGCTTCGTCCAGAAGAGATGATTCAGCCAGATGGTCGGGTTGACATCTGGGGGAAGTTTGAGTGCTCCTCTCATGGCCTCCCCCTGCTGCCAGTCCAGCCACCAGAAGTCGACTCCCTCCTGCTCTCTCCTGCCCAACGTCACGTTCTGCCAGACGGCTACGTACCTGTACACATTAATTGTGAAAGAAAGAACGCTGGAGAATAACAAATTTTCATTTCACGGCACAACAATACACGTCAAGGCCGAGAGAAACACTGGGACAAAGGAAAAGAGCGTCGCGCAATTGACGGGAGGGAGGGAGGCATAATCAAACAAAGTCACAGAAAGACGTTCCCCCATCACAGCGCATGCTTGCAAATCTTCCACCCCGTGAAGGTTTTGTGCTGAAGCATCCATCCATCAAGAGCTAAGTTGTCGCACCACACAGGAAAGGAAAAGAGCGAACGAAACAGGGACCTCCCTCCCCCCCTCTCTTCTCTTGCACTCTCTCTCAATCAACCCTGACTTCCACTTGGACTAATCGAACGACCAGAAGACCAATTGAAAGAAAGAACGACTCACTTCGGATCCCCTGGAGAGAACGGCACGTATCTGCATACATGAAAGCATTTGCATGTTTCGAGGGTCTTTGATTGATTGTTGAGATCAATTATTTGTTCATCAATTTTTCTTTTTGCTCATCAACTCATGTCCGTTGACTACTCGTGATCTGTTCAGGACAAGTGATTCACGTTTGGAATGAAAGGGAAGCGCAGCCCTCCTTCCTTCCTTCCTTCCTTCCTGCAACTAATCTAAGGAAAGACGGTGCAAGCAAGCGGGGGGTAAGTCCCCCAGACACAGAAAGAAGGAACGCGAAAGACTCAACGTCAACGTCAAAACAGTCGTCCACCCAACATGACTTATGCGACTCCCACACAAACCAACCCAACCCTGTAATCCGTTTGCAAGAAGACGAGAAAGGAGTAACGCACAACCCCCCCCCACTCACTTGCCACTCGAGGGGTCGATGCCCATTGCCCTCGCGACCTCTGCGTACGTATCTTCCCAGGGTTGATGTCCGTTGGCGGGGTGCTGCTCGAACATCGCAGGGAAAAGAAAAGGGTGGACGGCAGGCCTTATGAGTCACACACACACACATACACAGAGAGAGAGAGAGAGAGAGAGAGAGAGTGCTGAGAGCAGTTGAAAGCAGGTCCATCTCGCGCTTCTGAGTCAGAAGAAAAAACGAGGAGGGAAAGAAAACAAACGACAGACAGGCCCTGGAAGATGGAATCAGGTTCTGCCCTCACACGTGCGCGTTCCCTCACGAGGACGCACGCACTCATCCATCCATGCTGCACACTTTTTCTGTCCCCGCGCGTTCTCTTTCTCGTTGCCTCTCTCCACCAGTAGTAACAGATGTGCAAACAAAGACAACGCCAGCACGTGCATTGATCTCACTCGCATCCGACACCCCCCCCGCATTGATCTCAGGACTCGAAAGACAAAGGAAGCCTGCGTGTCCTCGACCCAGCCTGCTTTCTGTTTATCTGATTGACCAACTAACTGCCTGCCTGACCAAGTTCAGAGTCGTCCTGAGTCCCTGCGTGTGGAGGAAATGGAGGAAGCCTGCCTGGTTGCTGAAGAGGTCATTGTTCCAAGTGTAGCCTTCGATCGATCAGTCAGAAGGGGGGCTCACGGGGGGAAAAGATTTGTCTATCTATACCCGACAGACATCAAATGCAAGCGACGCTCTCTGGACGAAGTTTGGGCATGCAGCTTATGGAGCCAGGTCTTTGAGGAGAGGAGAGAACAAACCGAAGATGTGTGCACCCACATCGATTGAGTGTGCACCCACATCGATTGAGTTGGAATCGGTGCAGGGAGGGGTTGGGAGATGGGGGAGAGGCACTCGGGACATCTCTGTGTGCATCTTTTCGTTGTTCTGTATTTTGATGTCGCCTGCATGTGCTTGTATGGCTCTTGGAGCGCCCGGGATTTCTTGTTTTGTCTGAAGATGATTTTGCATCAGGCTGACAGTCTACTGGAATGCAATCAAAGAGACCCGTGGACACACACCGATGGATCGACACAGAATTTACGCAAGCAGAACGTCAGAGGCAGATGCCGAGACAGACAGAACGGTGCAGAGATACACGTAGAAGGGTGTAGGGGATATAGGGAGGGAGGGAGGAACAGCACTCACCTCCCCATCCAATGGGAAATCCGGATTGGTCCTTTTCTCCCTTTCTCCTTTCGACTTCAAAATCGAGATGCCAGTCCATGTCCACGACGACGACGTCCAAAGGAATGTCCCTGTCTCTGTACTCAGACACCACGTCCCTCAAACCCGAATCGGAATACTCCCAGTACCGGCTGTACCAAATACCCAAAGCAAAACTGCATACAACACAACAGGGTGGAGATGTACAGGAAAGAGGGGAAGAAAAGAGAAGATTCCTGCATGAAAGTTGATAGAGACTGGCTGACTGGCAGGCAGGCAGGCTGAGAGAGACACAAACAAAAAGCCGACAAGAAACGAGACCAAATCGGTAACCCAAAGAACTGAGAAAGCAGAGAGACAGAGAGAGAAAGAGAGAAAAGAACCAACATTCATTGAGATGATTTGATTTGATTCTGCACGGGCGAAAGTATATGAACACGACTTGTCTCTTTTCGCGTTCTCTAGCTCTGCCTCCTCGCAATGCACGCAGAGCATGTGTTCATCCCCCCCCGCTTTTCCTTTTCCGGTTCTTGCACTTATGCAGGCAGAAAAACAAACCCATTGACCGACCAACCGACCGACCGACCGACCGTGGCGGCAGCGGAATTCTGCCACTGAGCCCCGCAAAGTCCCTCAAGACTTCCGTCAACCTGCTTTGCCTCCCCTCTCTCTCTTTTGGCTCTCCAGTTCTCTTGTCCTCCTTTTCTGTCTCTTTCTCCGTCTCTTCTAGTGCCCCCATGCTGAACGCATAGATGTCTCTGGGGCTGCGGAGGGAGAAGAAGCAATTGGGGCCGCTAGACGCTCTCGCTGCATCAGAAGAGATGGGGGCAGAGGCCAAGGAAAATAAGCATATCTTGGTATGAACATCATCTGTTGTTTGTGGGAGGGAGACAAAGGGGGGACATTTTGGCGGGCTCATCAGTCTGCTGAAACGGCACAGAGTGGGCCGAAACCAGCAGACACACAGACAGGCAAGCGGACAGAGATAAAGAGAGACACACAGACAGACAGGCATATAGCCAGAAAGAGAGAGAGACTTGAACTCTCCTGTCAACCATTAGACGTAACGAGAAAAAGCACACAACAGAGCACAACGAGAGAGAAAGCAGCTAGTTGTTGTCCCCACTGACCGCTTTCCTTGAAGCAACACCCCCTGGCTACACAGTCTTCTCCAGGAATATCGTCCCACCCGCATTGCTGTCTCTCCTCCCCTGCAGCCCCCCCCAGCAGACTGCAGGTGGTGAGTGTGTCCCGAGTTCCCCTTGCGGCCCTGCCCTCCGAGGGTGAGATCACCCAGGGTTGTCTCGCCCATGGATTCTCTTCTGCCGGGGTCAGTTGGGGCCTCATCCCGTCCTCCACAGTCACGATGCCGTCTCGGGCAAGCAGCCCGAATGTGCAGTGTTGGTCTGAGGGGTTCGAGAGCGCAGAGCAGTTCAGGTTTATCAGATTCGTTTCCGTCAGACCGTCTGCAGACAGAAAGACAGAGGGATCGCACCAAAAGCAGAGAGGAAGGCACCCTTTTTTTCATGCCGGGCAAAGGAAAACAGACAAGACTCCCAATTCATTGTCTCACGCCTCAGAAGTGCATGCAGGTTTTTCCTTCTGTCTGTCTGTCTGTCTGACTGACTGACTGACTGACTGTCTATCTGTCTGTCTGTCTGTCTGTCTCTCTGTCTGACTGACTGACTGACTGACTGACTGTCTGTCTGTCTGTCTGTCTGTCTGTCTGACTGACTGACTGTCTGTCTGTCTGTCTGTCTGTCTGTCTGTCTAATCGCAAGCCCGGGCAAGCAGGAAGAGTCTCAAATGTTTGCACAGCCAAGCGACAAAGGTCGATTTGCGAGCAAAAGAAGGTCATGTAAAAGGACGGAACCGGGGGCCTTTTGTGACTGAGAAGGAAAAATGGGGCCTTTTGTGACTGAGAAAGAAAAATGGGGCCTTTTGTGACTGAGAAAGAAAAATGGGGCCTTTTGTGACTGAGAAAGAAAAATTGGGCCTTTTGTGACTGAGAAGGAAAAATGGGGCCTCTTGTGACTAAGAAGGGGGCCCGGACAGGAAGACACGACAAAAGAGGGAAGGGAGGGTACGTGGCGGAAGAGGCAGGTGCAAGGCTTGAGACATGGGCAGAGAGTGAGAAAGATCTACTGGCACAATCTCTCTCTCACGGTCAGAAGACACAAAAAAAACCAAACCGGATCCGTCACACAGCATACTTACTTCTCTTTCCCTTACGGGTAAGAGAGCGGGAGATCATCAAGGAACGTACAGAAGGAGAGGGACCAGAAAATGAAAACGAATGCACACAATTTCGAATGCGAACAAATAAATGCCAAACGGTAGAACGGACCGACACACCGACCGAACAAGTACAGCAAACAGCAGGCTAAACATTCAAAGAAACGAACCACCCACCCACCCACCGACCTAGAGTCCGAATGGTTCCTCCCAAACTCCCCTCAGACATCTCACGGATTCCGCCTTGTCTGCACGCACAGGGAGGGAGAGAGGGGGATCATGCAGGCAGAGAGATAAATCGTGCTGAGAGCGACAGAGGCTAGAGACCAGAAAAATAATCTGAAAAAAGAAGATGAGCTTCCGGAAAGAACCGAGTCCCTCTCAGAAGACAGCCGACAAGAAAAAAGGGGAAGAGGGGATAAAAGGGAGGAAGCAAAACAACAACGAGATAACCATAACCACCAAGTGTTCACATAAAAAAGAAGGAAATGAGAGAGAGAGAGAGAGAGAGAGAGAAGGGAAGTAGGGAAACCAACAGTGAACAAGAGGAAACCAACAGTGAACAAGAGGACGAACCGACAGAAAGACATAATTCAATCAATTGACAAAACTTCGGAAGAAAAACCAAAGCACGTGCACACGAATTGACGCACGCACAGAGCTCCAAGTGGCAGCCACTTCTTCCCCGAGGCTTTGTCCTTCACGACTAGATTCGAGGAGCTGAAGCTGTCCTGCAAGACTCCATCGATCGATCGATCGATCAGAGGAGGAGAAGGTGGAAGAGCACGTGCACAGAGGTAAGGTACACACAAAGAAACGACCCTTGAATGGAGACGGGAAGAAGAAGAAGAAGTACTGCTACCATCGGTGATGACATTGCAAAAACCTAAAGAACAGCAGGAAACAGACAGACAGACAGAGCACCCGCAAAGCTGCAAAGAAAGGTCTGACTAACTGGATCTTCATGTTTGTACTCGACTTGGATGAGCTTTGTCTCGAGGACAAAGGTGTCCCCCTCTGTTTTGGCGGAAAATTCGGGTACCGTCTCCGTTCTTCTGTTGATGAACGCGAGCGTGGCGTTATCGTTGAAAATTCTTTTACTGCTATACTCGAGACGCACAACGCGGTCTGACAGCACGGTGAAGCGCGCATTGCCGGATATCACTACGGCGCCCTCGTGGGCTTTCGGCTCGGCACTCTCGAAGAAGAATCGCCCTGTACTAGAGGTGCTTCGAGCGACTGAGGGAAAGAGAGAGAGAAGGGAGACGCAACAAAAACAAACAGTAGAAACGGATACGGCCCTCCAGGCACCTTGCCAAGCTCCCATCTTCCTCTGCTTCTAATCTTTCTTGCTCAAGCTGTGCGTCTCCTTTGCCTGAGGGTCAGACTCACGGGTTAATCAATCGGACACGTGCATGCAGGCACCAAGACAGAAGAGTGTCAATCAGATTTCACCCCTGCATGTGATCACTCAAAATATTCGATCGGACAGTCTGAGACACATGCTGCAGGCGCGTCACTGATCGCTGTGGGTTGCCGGCCTTGCTGGTCCTGCTGCCATGTTGAGTTGACCTATTCGCTCTGTGAGACAGTGAGGGGAATACTTGTGTTGAGCGCGGAGACGGCGGCGCCAATTATCGATCGAATCTTGCAGAGGAGATCGATCGCTATAGAGAGAGCTAGAGAGAGAGCGGGAGACGCGCGGGCCCGCACGCGCGCCCCGCCTGCATGACCGGCCGTCTTGGTTAGGCATCCTTCAACTATAAGTAACTAACTAACTGTGTATAGCTAATTAAATTGAAATGAACTATAGGCCCCCCCCTTTTTCAGGGTCACCTCCGGGGTGATGCGTGCACTTCATGCATGGCATTGCATGCAGGATGGGGGTGCATGGTATACGCGCCGCCGCCGTCAGGTCGCCTTTGAGTTTGACTCTGTTTGAGTCAGGGTTACCGATTTTTCCGGTGGTAAAGCAAGCTGATTACTGGTCAACCGGTAATTACCAGTAGAGTGGCCGGCCAACGGTAAAAATTTTGGTAAAGGTTGTAAAGACAAAGTATAGTTTAGAATCATACTCTAGAAAATCTATTTAAAATTATAAGCATTTTAAGTTATTTATTCGTTCATTTATAAGGTCTGATAGTTATTCATGCATTGTGAACTTATCTATTGCTTTGTCCCTCCTGTCCAGCCGCCTTGTGGCGTTCAGACAGAAGGTAAAGCGAGAACAAAAACCTTAGGAAAACTCTAGAGAAGGAACGTGAGCAACACTAACTCAGGCAACAGTTTACAGAAGGTTTAGCTCTAGAGCGATCTGGGATTTCAATCAGCTAGATTCATTCTATCATACACGGTTTCTGCTCATTCCTCTCTCTCAGACTCTCAATCTCTCTTGATCTATGACAAACAGACATCATACTCAAACGATGCTATCCGTTGCTTGAGTAACATGTTGCATGCTTGAATACGAAGGTCAGACTCGATCGATTTCAATAATTTTGATTGACGCGCGCGACACGTATGAAACAAAGCACGGCGGCGGAGCCTGGCGTCGGCATGCGGGCTCATTCAGATATAGCGTATGCGAGGGTCCAGAGGGCGGCGCCACAGGGTAGGACTCCACAGATCCTCCCCGGCCACAGACAAGAAAATCGCGTCCCCGCGATCAGCCAGACACATTCGAGCATGCGCAGAAGGGGAAAAAAGGCGAGCAAAAGAACACGATTAACCAGACATAATGCAAACCTATACAACCAATAGAACACTTCAAAGCATATAGTCGAAGGAATGAAATCTTGAGCGTCCTCGCACCATGACAGATGCAAGGAAGAGCAAATCAAGACAACAGACATCAACGAACGAACGGCCGTGAACGGCAGCTGGTCAGACCTATCGGAGGGAGACGCCTGGCGGTACACCGTCTCAGACTCAGTCTGGCTCCACGCAGATGCTTGCGTAGAGACGGCTAGCTCCACCAAGGCCCCCATCAACTCCCGTGCTGCAAGGGGGAGAGGCGATACCCAAAGAACCCAGAGGGCCTCCAAAACACTGGCATCCCCCTGCAGGGAGAAGATGTAGAACGGACACAGAGACATGCACGGGCTGTCCCCTCGCTTTTTCTTCTTTTCTCGTTGAACTAGACATCTCTTTAAAGATTTCTTCTCCTTTTGCTCCTCCTCCACCCATTTTCTCTCCGCCTCTTCCAGTCTCTTTTTCTTAAATTAAGAAGGAAGCCAGGGATAACCCGAAACGTTTCAAAGCAGCAGAAGGAAGTGAGAAGGAGACACTGAATGAAAGCGCCCCCTTATATGCTCGTACTCTCAGCCACATGAGGGGTCTGATCTAAGCCACAAGCAAAGAAGAGAAGCCAAGAGAGAAGAAAGGTCACTCTTCTAAAAAGAGCTCCAGAAGTTCCAAATACGCGG